>JARHVA010010441.1:0-170424 GCA_037957365.1 Torreya grandis | reverse complement strand
CAATTCCATCCCAAATCCTCTCCCAGCGCAATGAGCAAGTTCTACCTTTGCACCAATATGCCCTAAAATTGCAGCTCTTTCCCCACGGTGCCACTCCTGTCTTTACATCTTTCGTGTCCACGCATCCTCTTCCGTTGAATCGAATAATTCCCAGTGAGTACAATGCTCGTACATGACACGCTTCTGCCGCCTTCTCCAGTAAAGAAACTCCCTCTCCCCATTGACTAAGGTAATAGAAACGGATCTGCGCAGGAAAAAACATGAAGTGCGCAACTACGATTTAAACGCAGAACTACGGTTGAAATGCAATAGCTTAGTATATAAACATTCAATAACTACAATATTAACCTGTATTTAAAAGACCTGTTAATTAGCTAGGGTTTATTATTTTTCATACGATCACTTCTACTAAACCCTCAATCTTTCTTGTCTATAGCTGGCAGGATATTATGGCTTTATAGAACTGGAGAGGTTCAACCCTTGGCAATAAGCATGAACTCAGATGTTGTATTGAAAATGTGAGATCTGTATTTCTCGATCTAACTTTAAACAAAGGCAGTTATTGAGGGAAGCTTCGCCAGAAGTCGTCCCTTGTTTGAAAGACAGACACCAGTGCTATGTTCCGACCCAAATATGCACCACACTATTCTTTAATAAAATGCATCAATGGATTGTGAATGCTTACCATGCCAATCATATAGCACGCCTCTGCATTTCCGGTATCCGTAATTTTTTCAGGGAAACCGTCAATCCTGGTAGATGAATAACACAGCATTTCTGAAGCGTTGCGCAAAACTAATGGATCCATTGCCAATCTCTGGAATCGCTTGCATCTGTGAAAACAAAAATCATCAAATCAAAGTTTCCATTAATATGGATTTTAATACTACATTGGGCAACAAACAAAAAGATTCATGCTTACGCCATTAGTGCCATGATGAAATGGTGTGGATTCGGATCGCTGCTGAGGTTGGATAGAATGGAGATAAGCAGATTATCTGAAATGCGGTCGGAGAGATCCACAGTTGGTGGTAGTCCATAGTATGATCCGCTCCTTGTTTTCATTGTCCCTAATACCAGCAGCCCTCGATGGTGGCACTGCCTTTGGCGTTTTGGATGGTGGATTTGCAGGGGTGCTTACAGGCAGAGCTGTAGTGAGCGGCGGTGCTTCCGGAGAAGGTTTTGACGGCGTAGGAGTGGCGGCTAGCGCATCTCGAGGGTTTGAAATGGGCGGTAGGCTTGTTTTTAGGGTTTCACAGTAGCATATCCAAAACTCTATCGCAGTAACATCGCCACGCTAGAACCCAAACGATATTTGAAAATCGTGCACGTCAAAACCGCTCCGTTGCACACGTGTTATGAAAATTGTATGCGTGCCAAAATATGTGAGGGTTTAGCCCCCAATGCGTACTCTCATATATAATATATCTTATTATTATAATAATTTTTTTTTAATATATAAACTTACAAATTAGTAAAATTATATATTATAAATTATTTATATATATATATATATAAATAAACAATAATAGTATATAATGAGATATTACATGTTATTTCAACAAAGGTGTCATGCTCAAGTTCATGTGGAGATTGAAATAGATAAGTTTGAGAGTACCATTGATATTATTGTAGAGTACCCAAGCAAATTAAGTTTTAAATAAGCAAATTTTTAAAATTTCAAAAAACACTTTCACTCCACTATTCTATAATACATCATAATACATCAGGGTTAAAGATTTTTTGTCTTTATCTCGTAGTTATAGATAATTATTGTATTTTGTATTATGTTTATATGAATTAAGAAATAAAAATATAATTTAAAATTAAAAAAAAAGTTGTAATAATATTTAATAAAAAATGAGTTGTATAAGAATATAAATAAAAGCTTAAAAAAAATTATTTATGAAAATAATAAATGATACAATGAATTAAATATTCAAAATCATTCCCCGATATTGAAAATAAAGTGGTTAATTATTTCTCAAAATTACATAAAATATTATTGATAGTAAAGAAATTGTTAGGTAAAGTGATAATTATATAATCCTTTCAATAAATTTCTAGAATGATAATTAAAACACTATATATTAAATGTTAAATTATAGTGTTGGATGTGAAACATGATTGCAACAAGGGGAGATTAGTATCGTGTTAGTGAATAAATCAAATCCAAATAAACACACTAAACTAACACCTTAAGCCTATTACAAAGGGGGAGCTTAGTTAAAAAAATAACAATAAAAAACACAACTAAAACATGAAAGAAAGACCTTCTTTCACCTTCTTTGGATGTTCCAAAATACTTGTTGTAGTGGCTTGCTTGGTTTGTGCTCATGAAGTCTCCATCAATGGAGTGTGACTAACTTCATCTCTCCTTGGCACCTTGTGTGGCTTTGGCTTGGCTTGGCTCAATATTTGGACATTATAACACTAATTCGTAAGGAGTTTGAATGCATTTAGGCATTATAAGTTTGGCATAAAAGAGCTTAGAATTATGTCTTTGAAGCTTGCTATTTATAGATTTTTGGAATGGCTTGAGGATCAATCATGATCGTCCATCTCAAGATTGAAATGTGTGGCCATGAATAAATCCAAATATGAAATTCATTCTACAAATATCCCCATCAATATTTAGGATAGAGGAGCATTCACTAGGCATGAAAGAGCTTTGATGAGGCATGGAAGGCATGAATCTTGATATTTGTGGCACTTATGGCTTGTGGATGTCACCCCATAAGATGGTTTTATTTGATGATGCAGTTAATGACAATCAATCTATAATAAATATTTATTCAACAAGTTCCATGGAATTATTAATTAGGCTCATGATTTGGTTTAATTAACTTTTAAGCATGATTAAGCACTTTGATACAAACCTTGGCTCAGGTTTGGCTCTTTGTTAACAAATTACTCAAATTGGTCAAAATGTCTTGTTATTGGATCAAAATTTGACTAGATTAAACTTAGGATGCGATGTCAGATGCATTGGATCCATATTCTTATCTAAGATGTTGTCAACACCAAATAACAAAGGCATATGTCTTGTGCAAAAGATTTAACAAAAAATAGCAATCCAGAGCACCAAAGTAAAAAATTAGCATTTTGACTCGAAACGATTTGATCAAAATTAGTTGACCCATAAATTATATTGTCCCAATTAATGATACCCTGACCAAAATCGCACTTGAATATGTCTATTTCAACTCATTTAATGTATATAGGCCAAATTATACATTGTAGTATAAATTAGTCAAAACCTTAGTTAGAAGTCTTTAGTGGCCAAATTTAAATGTCCACATTGAAAATTATATAAAATTTATATAAAAAATTTATTAATTAAAAAATTAATATTTATTTATCTAAATAATATGGTATATCTTTTTATTAAAATAATTTATTATATATACTCATAATTTATTATATTTTTCAAAATATTGAATTTCTTATTTCAATAACTAAATTGTTTCAAATCCATAAAAATAACATTGTAATAAAAGTCCAAATCAAATCCATGATATTAACATTAAGCTTCATTTCCATGACAAACACATTTGGCATATTCAATATAAACCAACCCTTGGACTTGCGTTCATATTACGTTAGTATAGCTCTAGCTATGTCTAATTGATGTCGCCATTGAAGTAAATGTGATACCAAGCCTCACAGTAGCTAATAATAGAAATGAACAACAGAGCCTTTAAAAAGATTATTTTTTTATCATTTCTAATACAATAGTGGAAAAATATAGTAATATGAATTATTAATAAAAAAAATTATTATATTTTTTAACATAATGTTTTATGTTTTATTATTTTATTTCTATTTTAAGCATTAATTGAGAAATATGTTAATGACATTAATTTATTTTATTTAAATTTTATTACTTTTCAATTTTTTTGAGAAATAAGATTAAGTGTTACTGCTATTATTTCATATTCATAATGAATCTTCTAAAAGATGCACGCTGCAAGAGAGATATTTATCTCTGTAAAAAAAAAGGGGGGAAAACCATGTCCAGATTAATTTAGTTGGCCCTTATATTGACTTGTCACTTCTTCATCTAAAGGAAAACAAATATATACAATTAAAATATAAATAAAAACATAAACCTTGAACCTGGAAATATATTTTGTTTTTTCATAACTTTCAGTTCAGATTTATAATTTTCAAAATACAAACAAAACCGAAACTCCATTGCCATTTTCCACACAAACCAGAAAATGAAAAGTGAGAAATAAGCCATTGACTGCTAAAAGCACTGCACATATGTAACTTTTCTTTTTGTCATAGAAAAGACATACAATGATAAAAATTAAATTACTTTTTAAGCTGGTACACGCAGGAATGTGTTATACAACTTTTGCTATTTTATGAAGTAGGGCGCTAGGCTATACATAATGACCTGATATTGTTATGGATACACCTATCATAAAAGCCATTGAAAATTGTTTTTTTTAAAGATGCATCAGTTCGTTATCTATCTAGTGCGGATTAGAGGATAATAACAAATTTTAGTTCCAACCAATAAGTTGTGCTATCTCATGACATGTCTATAATCTGATTTGTATATACCAAAAATGTTCCGTTTAATTTATACACAGATCTATCTAATTTTATACCATTATGAAAACTAGGTTCCATATGCATGAAAACTGTATATAGATTCTACTTGTCTTGAATCTTACTGAAGTGTCTCTGATTTCTTTATCTTTCTCGGTAGAAGAGACAGAGGTGGATGCAAATCTAAGAACTGCACGGTGTCAGATTTACTCCTTACAAGCTCAGCACTCTTCCTCTACAATAGCCTAGAAGCTCTACCCTACCCCGCTAGCGGTGATATTCTTTTCTCATAAACCATTCCTGCTCTTGCTTTTCCACTTATTTTATCGCTGCATGGTCTTTCGTTACTGTTGATTGGGGCTCAGTCATCGTGACCACCTCTGCCTATTCATATGATTTCCAGCTAAAAATAATGGAGGATAACAAGGATAGTAGAGAGGGGTGTCTTCTGAAGGCGTTGGGAAGTGAGTGCAAGAACACAAACTATGCATGCAGAGTATCCAACACTCGCGTATTCCAAATTGTGATGTCAATATAACAGGATGCTAACATAAACATCTAACACATTTAACAATGGTAATAATGATATTAACATCAGTAATTAATAACAAGTATAAAAGTTGTTGACATATTTTTTCATTACAGTTAGTTTTAGGACGTTATTAATTTGCACTTTAATAATATCTCAACAATTTTCATCAATCAAAATATAGTGAAATATTTATTTATTTATTTTTGATTAATAAATGTATAGGTTGACTATTAGAAAACTTTAAATATTTAAATGTACAAAATAAATCAAATTTTGATTTCTTTATCCTTCACGGCTAATTCATCATCATCATCATCATCATCATCATCATCATCATCATCATCATCATCATCATCATCATAATACAAATTATTATTATAAGTATAAATATATACTAAAATACTATTATTTATATTTTACTATTATAATAAAAATATATAATAAATATTGTTATATAGAAATATTATAATCACGATATTATTTTTATCATATATTTATTAAATATATAATTAATAGTACATATATTATTATAAATAAAATTTAAATATTAATTTATATAATTATCTATACTAGCAGTTGCCTTGAAGGTATAAGGGATGCCAGATAAATTGTATATTTAGTCTTAACCATGGCATTTATATTTTGTCATAATCAATACTCCCTTATGCATCCATGTGGCATGAAACTTTCAAATGCTTTGGTGTTGTCTTCAACCATAAACATAACATGATAAACTCCATAACCTCTATGTATTACCCCCATATCAATGCCATTGTAAGGTGTGCATGATATAGACCCTCTGGTGTGTGATATTACATAAAATACCATGTCATTTCCCCTCGTCATCCCCACCCATCTCACTTTGAAATCTTCTACCACTTATAAGTTATGTATGGCCTTGTTGTCAGTATATTAGCATCATAGATGAACATTAGTTATAATATAGACTTTAAAAGCTCAATGTCTTGTCCCCATATCATTGACATTGTAGTGTTGATTTGAGTTGCACATCAAACACAAACACAAATGCAATCTATCACAAAAAAATAGATGACACATTTTTCACACACCTTTGGAATTGAAATGTTGATGATTATTAATGTAGACCATGCATACGTACAATATATAAATGATTTTCATTCAACCACATCAAATTGTGTTTGATCACCGTAATGAATGGCTAGGGAAAATAATAAAAAATTGTCAAATCATTTTGTCCACTTCACCTTTTTATCAAAATCCAAAACTCAAAATTTGAAATTTATTTTGGTTATTGTAACAAAAATAATGTATCCATTTCAATCATTAAGACAAACCTTGATCACCCATAATTGGTCCAACCCTATTAAGTTGGGTTCTTCAACTCAGCAATACAGATGTCCCCCGATCGAAACCAATAAAATTGTATTTTTGAGGTAGACATTGGGCAAAGATGCTCTCTCTTTCACCAAATAATGCAATCCATCATGGACTAAAGCATTGTATGGTGGTTCAAATCATGATTGGTTTACCCCCATAATTACTTTGCATGAACTTATTCGGACATACAATTGTTCTATGTAAGAACAATTTGAAGGAACATTTGTCAAGGTGAGACAACATATAAATCTAATGGATTTTGTTTTGTTTTGAAAGAATCGCATATTCACCATTTATAGTAGATTATTGATAGAGAAACATGTGTTATACTTATATACTTTCACCATATATAAGTATTCTTTCTCAAATACTTACCCTACATTACACATACTCCTTATTTTCAATCCATTGTTAAATTGAAAGATTGGCCAACTACTCTATGATTGTATAATAAATTTATCCCTTTAAATTATCCTAAATTTGGAATGATAAATAACCCTTCAAATTGATTATGTTGAAAAAATTGCAAATTAACAGTCCAAACACCAAAATGTTATGGAAGTGGTGTGGTTTCCATACCACACAAATTGATTAGAAAATGAATATTTGAATAGTTTTTATAGACTAAAAATAGGACTGTGTTCTCACTTTATTGTGCTCATTTTGCTAGATTTGGGCAAATACAAATATAAACTATGTCCATTATAAACCATAGCCATTTATTTGTATGCCAAAAACATGGATATATCTGTAAAGATTACTTTGGGAAAGCATTTAGGAATATAATTTTCAAACCAAAAAAAATATTTGAAGCTTGTTCATGTAAAGTAATTGTGAGTGAAAATTGATTAGGATGTAAATCACCATGTAATGATTTAATATATGATGGTTTGCATTCTTTGAGGAAAGAGATATCATCCTTGCCTAATCTCTATGTCAAAATTGTAACTCCTTTTACTTCAATCAGGGAAATTTTGTAATGGTTGGTTGAAGAGGCCAAAATGTTGGGGTTGATCCAATTGTGTGTGATCAATTTTTGTCTTGGTGATTACAATGGATAAATTGTTTTTGTTATAATGGTGCTAGAAGAATTAGAAGCAACCAAGAGAAATTTAAAATTTTAACTTTGAGATTTGGATAAAAAGTTAAAGTGGACATGGGTACATACAATCAATATCAAGATTGAAGTTGTAAACACTCTGACCATTTGTGATTTTTTTTCTTGGCCATCTACTAGGGTGATCAAATACAATGTGATGCGGTGGATGAAAAATCATTTCCATACTATACTTAGACATGATTTGTTCCAATAACCATAAGCATTCTAATTCCAAACCTTTGTGTGGAAAAGGTGCTTTGAATTGACATTTAAACATTTAGAAGCTTATAAAAATTTAAGGCAACTTTTAGATTTGAAAGACTTGCATCTATTAGAAATATGTACATACCTTGCAAGGTACCAGGTTCTTTTATTGGATTTTTGTTATTGTGAAGGTTCAATGAGGATAACATGATGCTAATTTGACTATGAGAAGGCTCCATGTTCGATGTGCAACTCAAATCATCAGAAAAATGTCAATAATATGGAGACAAGACATTGAGGTTCACAAGCCTATATTTAGAATTAAGTTCATCTTTTAGGCCAATTATACTATCACGTAGATAAATTACAACAAGGCCATACATAACTTGCATGTGGTGAAAGATTTCAAAGTGAATTTGACAATGATGATAAGGGTCAGTGCCAGGGTTTTTCATGTGATATTATACACCAAATGGGCCCATACCATACACATGCCTTAACTTTAAGGTAATTTTTGGACTTCCATACCTTGCACCCACAAGAAATAGGTCATTAGCTTGTAGTGTGGTGGCATGTTTTATTGACTATTTTCTATATGCTTATAAGAAGACTTGACATCTGATGTGTGAATTGAATCAATAATGCTATGAAACGGATATGGAGGAAATATATTAGGTTATAGTATTTATCTTATTGCTTTCATTGTAAAAGAGAGTATTGAAGCTATTTTCAAAGTTCATTCCATATAGATGCATGAGGGGGAATCACTTATGATACAATGTGAATGCCAAGACAGAAGAGTCACTAATTGAGAAAAAATGTGTTTGATTTGGGGTCCTTCCTAGGTGGAAAATATATTTTTAGAATTAACTCTCATGGTAGGGGGTGCCCACGTTGTACACTCAAAATGGGAATATACTCTACAAATGACTATAGAATACTTACCATAGAAAATCATCCACATTAAAAAGACATTTCTTCCAATATAATGTGAAATAGTTATCATTCTTCTGCATTGACAAAATCTAGTGTGTGATAATAAGGGTCACCCCCTTACCACAGGTAAACAAATTTAAATATGGTAGGTTCTTTGATTGGATGTTTGCTACCATGAAGGTGTTAGGATGTGAAGTCACTATTCATAAATCACTATTCACATGAAGTATTCATGGCCACTATTCATGATGATGTGGCATGTTGGTGATGTGGATGGTTAGTGATATGGCTTGTGAATGATGTGGTTGATTGGTGATGTGGTAGGGACCCATGGAGGGTATCCTAGGTATGATCAGGTTGATGGGATGAGAGTGGGGTGTAACACTCCACCAAGGCACATGGGTTTGTCCTTCGTAGTCACATGGTGCAAAATAAAAAAGGGTTGGTGTGGGGCACATTTATAGATGTCTCCAAGATTCCCATGTGTGAATAAAGTCCAAAGGTGATTTTAAGCACCTTTTAGACTCATTTGGTCACATGGATAATGAACACAAGAAAGTTACTAGAGTAGATTTTCATCATATGTGTGAGTGGGAGACAATAGTTTTGGAGCCACATGGAGGTGGCACATGTTCTTTTTTAAGGTGAAGATGCCTTGAAGACTTTTAAACATGAAGATAATACAACCACTATGGAGATCACATGATACCCAAGTGTTGTGTATTTTTTGGTGTCATTATTGAATTCTCTCTCTCTCTCTCTCTCTCTCTCTCTCTCTCTCTCTCTCTCTCTCTCTCTCTCTCTCTCTCTCTCTCTCTCTCTCTCTCTCTCTCTCTCTCTCTCTCTCTCTCTCTCTCTCGTTGTAAATTCTATTAATAAGCATGAGATCCCCATTGTAATTCATCATGTTAGAAGATGCATGAAAATTTGAGATTTCATGCTTGGATCTTGGAGGAATTGTTATGCTTGGTTCACAACCTAAATTCTTCAGGTATAAGCATTGAGTGCTTGTTTGTTAAAACTTATGGATTTGTTAGAGGAGATATTTTAGAAGAGATTAGTTGTGTTAATATAAAGTCTGAAATCTACAATTTTGTCCATGGTTTTTCCTTGCATATTATAGGGTTTCCACATAATCTTTGTGTAATGTGTTTCCATTTTGTCTCTATTATTTTGTATTTTATTTTCTACATTATTTACTTTCACATGTAGAAGATTATATTCCTAATAATTAGTGTTAGATCCATGGTATAAAACTCCATGTGTGAGTGTTTTTTATTGTTGGCTAGTTGTGTACAAGTTGAGACTACTATGACAAGAGGAGAGATTAAGTTGGATATTAAATAAAAAAAATGTTTTGGAAGGTATCTTTCTATGGATCAACGTGGAAGATCTCTTTGTGAATATCATGTTCTCTTCATGTTGTTGAGGAGAAGCCTATAGGAGAGCTGAAGGAAAAAGCTTAACAAAGCTTTGCCAGATAAGTTAGAAGCCTACACAATATACCTATAGATAATTAAACAATTTTACATCTTGAGAAGCAATTTGGTCTCCTTTGGAGGAGGTTGATGACAATTTATGACTTTGTTTTGGTTCTTAGATACAAATAAAAGGGGTGTTTCAATGTGGTATCTTACTAACCACATGTTGTTAGTCAAGATGTAGAAGAAGAAAAATCCATGCAAAGGAAGAAGGTATAGAAAAATATAAAGCTATACCTATTTTGAAGTAGTTGAGGATGAGGAATATGAAGATGAAGATGCATATGAACAAGTGAGACCTAGTTTTCCCAAAAGGATAATGTCATGTGTTTGAACATGCAGTAGAGTAGTGATGCATTTTGGATGCATATTTAGGCTAAAAATGTCGTAGGTGTATTGGTGCACTAAGTACTGTGATGATGTCCTTAGAGATATGATTGTGATTAGTCCACTTTTGTCATGTTTGGCATGATTGGTAGCTGAAGGCTACATGTAAAATATCAATTGAGACCTAGTGTTCCTAGAAAGAGAAGGCCAATGTTGACCATATAACTCATGGTGCTAGAGTGTTGTGTATATGGTTGTGACATTAGCTAGGCAAACCAATGAATTGGGTAACACTAGAGACATATGAGTTGGTGTTTTCAAAACATTCGATAGATAGAGATGAATTTTAGATGAAATCTTAAAGAATTGGTGGGTGGAATGATACATTGAGTAGTGTGATGACTTTCCAAGAGCTGTGATTGGTCCAATGAACTTGTACCATGTTGATAAATTTTATGGCTATGTGGAGAAATCTATTTTTTACTTCTATGAGATCTTCTCTCATCACTATTATCAAGCGTTTTACATGCACTAGTTAATGTTTGACTTATATCAATGTTATTTCTGCATGGTGATTTCTCTTAGGGAGAGATAAATATATGAATGAGGTAGAAAGTTACTTGTTTGCATGAAATCACTATATGGGTTAGTGCATACATCACACATGTAGTAAAAGAATTTTAGTACCTTCATGGAGAGCTAAGTGTTTAGCAAAGGTTGATGATATGTGTTGATGACATTTTGGATGCATGCCCCAACATGATCACTATTTTTATGGCTTAGTAGTGACACATGAAATGAAGGTGATAGGATGAGAAAACCAAGGATGGAGATGCACACAGACAAGAAAGCGAGGAATTAACCCACTACTTGCATTTCAATTTATCTTCCCAATAGTTTCTTATAGGAGGAGAAGACATGTTGTCTACTATGTATTGGATTCATTAGGAGTAGGAAGCCTCATCATGCCATGGTGAGCACTAAACTAGATACTTTTAAGTAGTGGGATTTGTGAGTAGTTCATGGAAAAATCTTAATTGGAGGATTGGTCTATGGAAAAGTCAAGAGTCACTTCAAGAGCTACAATATGCTATGGAGAAGTAGATGTTGACAAAGATGGTCACGGCAAAGAAGTTTTAGTAGTGTAATAAAACTTCTAATAGGTTTGTGTCAAGGCAATAGTGGGCATAGATGGATAGTTGGTTTCAAAATACTTAGATGTGGTAAAATCCTATATATATTGACTTCAAGTAGGATCATTTTAGGATGTGAAGTCACTATTCATAATGATGTGGTTTACTAGTGATGTGGATGGTTAGTAATGTGCCTTATGGGTGATGTGGTTGATTGGTGATGTGACAAGGGTCCATGGAGGGTATCCCAAGTGTGATCAACTTGATGTGATGGGAGTGGAGCATATCACCCCACCAATACAAATGAGTTTGTATTTGGTAGTCACATGTGGGTTGTCACATGGTGCAAAAGATAAAAAGGGTTGGTATGGGGCACATTTCTAGACGTGTCCAAGATTTCCATGTGTAGAGAAAGTCCAAAGGTGATTTTAAGCACCTTTTAGACTCATGTGGTCACATGGATAATGAAGACAAGGAGGATAGTATAGAATATTATCCTCACATGTGTGAGTGGGAGACAATGGTTTTGGAGCCACATGGAGGTGGTACATATTCTTATCTAAATTAAATATTCCTTGAAGACTTTTTCACATGAATACAACATAACCACTATGGAGATCACATGACACCCAAGTGTGGCACATTTTTTAGTGTCACTATTGCATTATCTCTCCCCTCTATATCTCTTGTTGTAAATGCTATTAATAAGCATGACCTCTCCATTTTATTTCATCTTATTAGAGGATCCATACAATATTGAGCTTACATGCTTGGAGGTTGGATCTTAGAGGGATTATTATGCTTGGTTCACAACCTAAATGCTTCAAGTGGAAGCATTGAATGCTTGTTTATTATAATTGATGGAATTATTGGAGAAGCTGTTGTATAAGAGACTTTTCATGTTAATATGAAGTCTAGAAGATAGCATTTTTCTCATGGTTTTTCCTTACACATTGCATGGTTTCCATATAATCTCTATGTAATGTATTATGATAAGGATCCATCACGATAAATTGATTTGTTTGTCTATACTACCAATAAACTAACACCTAGAGAAATTAAAACAAGGTCATATAAAAGTCACACGTGAAGAAATATTTCAAAGTGAGGTGGGTATTTATGATGAGAGGAAATAATATGTTATTTCATGTGATATCGTACATCATATGGCTCATATCATACGCTATGAAATTACACTATTTTTCTTTACAAAATCCCAATTTACCAAACCAAAAAATATATCCTTACCAAAAATACTCTTGATGGGCTCTCCCACATAGGTCATATTCTCCTTTTGTACTATTTTAGTTGAACTTCCATGAATTATCAATTGGTATGATCAAGAAATTAGATTAACTATTTTAAGAGGATAAAGGGAGGCAACAAAAATGAGTCTCAATTACACACATGCTTACCAAGCTTACCCTATTAGAGCCCTATCGACATGCATCTACTCCCCATAAAATATTCATAAACCTATATATGTAATACAAATACTCATTTTATAATTATTGGTAAGTTTCCATGTGAAACTTGTGTGTTGAATCCTTGTTTGGGAGTTGCAGCTATACTTTTTAATTGATTTACCGAGTTTGGGTCTTCATGTTTTGACCATGTCGGTAACTCTCATGAGTTATATGGATATACATATTTAAAATATTTTCTATTCTCATTCCCATTGACACTAAAAATAATTATTCTATTCATTACAATCATACTTATTTACTTTTATTTGGTGAATGGAAAAAAATGGAAATTTTTGTGAGGACCACAAGTGCAACTAATTTTGGGTTATTAATTGGATAAGGGTTCAAATCCCCACCAATTTCTACATGATCTCTCAAATTACCATGGAATTATGATACATTTCAAAATACTCACACATAATAAAAATAAAAAGGATTATTTATTGACTTTCTCAAAGTTTTTGACCCCATAAAACACTTTCAAACATAGGGTCATCATGACAATCTATGTTTGAAAAATATATCAAAGAAACATTTATGTTCATTAAGATTTCACTTTTTTCAATAATTTATTGAGAAACTTAAATAATTTTTTGGAATACACATACTAGATTCACATATGAGACAGTCATTAAACTTTTCATGTGTGTCTGGCCAGGCAAGCCATTGAAATAAATATGAGGCTAATGTGTATGAATTTTGAGGTGTTTGATTGCTTGAATGCTCCTTATAAAATGTGAAAATAAAATTATCATTATAATTCCAATGATATGTATCCAATAAATTGAGGTTATAAATTAAATATTATAACTTATGTTCCTCTATACTAATAGATATACTACTACCTAGAGAAATTGTAGCAACCCCATACATAACTTGCAAGTGGTGAAATATTTCAAAGTTAATTGAGCAATGATGATAAGGTATAATTAAATGGTGTTTAATTTTATATTATACATTATAAGGATCATATAATACTATTGGATATTTTTCATTTATTTCATGGAGGTGTCCAAGTGAGTTGATGTAATGTCTTGATAATCTAAGTGTTAATGACAAAGTGTGCAGTGTGCTTGTCCTAGTATGATTGAAGTAGGCTTGGTTTATATTATATTTTGGCATGGTTAAGGATGTTTAAAGATTATTATGGTTATTTTATACCATTAAATAGGTTCCATAAGAGGTATTATATGCTTTGAATGCTTGTGTGCATGAGTGGAATTCATTTAGTAGTTCATAGTTTTCATCTAAACATTTTAGGTCTAGTGGTAGAAAATCTAAGTAGGTAGTTTTATGACATAAAAATTACCACATATGGATTATTTATGAATATTTATTCATATTATTTTTATCACATTAATCCCAAGTTTCTATGGTCCAAGTTTCAAGTCATGCAGTTGAGCATAACAAAAGATATAACTGTGTAAAGTTGGCTTCCCAAGTAATTTGCAATGTTTTTCTATAACCATCATAGACCATCATGCAAACATGGATGAACCATTAATTTTTTTAATTTATTTTATTTACATATAAATTCAATATTTTTCAAATTATATCATGGATATGTTCTCTATAGTGTCAAAAATCTACCATGAAAATTTGAGATCTTGAAGTGTTGTCCATATCGAGATATAAATATTCAAAGTTGCACTTGCAAAGAGTGATGGTTCAAAGACTATCAAGTTAAATCATGTTGAATAATAATTTTATTATTCTATAATATCTAATAGTGTGTGTTAATTTCATATGAAGTCAACATGTCAAATTTTGCATGCACATGTGACAAGTGTCGCATGCTCGATAATCTGACAAATTATCAATGATGTGATACAAGTCAAGAGTCAAAAATTCACATGAAAATACGAAGTGTAACAATCACATGAAATAATATTATTATTTAAAATTCACATGGAACTTCCAAGTGGTAATAAATCATTGTAGCGTAGATTGACAATAATGCTCAGAATGCACAAGGAGCTACCAAGTGGCACAAGTGCATGGACTGACAGTAAAGTGATCAAAAGGAACATGAGGGTGAAAAGTGTCATGAAATTTGGAGTTATGATCAATATATAATTTTTATTTTTTCAATATAAATACCTAGCTAATCTGTAGAGATTGACGGTGCATACGTGGTCAATATTGTAAGGATACAAAAGATGAGGTCAAAGTGACCAAAGTTTAACATTTGTAACATAAATAATTATGGGTTAAAGACTGATCTATTTAAAAAAAGATATATAGAGTGATTTTTTTCCAAATTATCAAGAATTATCAAGATGATAACAAGTGTTTGATGTTTAAATGTGATCGTTGGAATTCAAATATTTGAATTTAACAAAGGAAAAACTAGTGCTTAGTTTTTGGACCATAACTTTTGATCTAGAATGAATTTATTGTTTATATAAAAATAAAATATGTATATTAATGTAGGATTCATCCATATAGTCTATTTATAATATTTTAAAGTGTGTGCAATAAAATAAATTAAGATCCAAAGTTGACTATGTATTCATTCATTCTTTATAAGTAACCTGAGAAGGGGATTTTGAGTTGTTCTATTGGTATTTTGATGTTTCAATGGGACTTAGATATTGGATAGTGTTTAATACTCCCTAAGGATGATTTTTATGGTTTTTTGAGTTTTGAACAATTCATATTCACTATGAACAAAGGCTTATAAGGTGATTGTGTGAAAATTCATGGTGGTTGTGTGCATAGAATGTTGTTTTGAGTGAATTAAGCTTTAGCAAAGGAGTGTTGTGATGACTGTGATCATTTAATGATGTCAAATGGGTCATGTGGAGTGGAATTATGCATTTTAAAGTGGTCTTGTGTTTATATTTTTCATGGAGAAGTGTCAAAGAGGTGAATGGGTCTTCATAGGACCTAAAAGGTGATTTAGTCTTGTTTGAAAGAGGATTCTACTTAAAGGTGACCCATGTTAGATTCCTTAATGGTGAAGGCATGTGTTGTGGCCAAAAAAGAGTGTTATGGGAATGATAATCATGATGGATTACTAAAATGTGAAACCAAATGTGGTTGTTTCTAGGCTTGTGGAATAGACTTGTGAGACATGTGAGAAGAGGTGTGATTGAGAATTGTGGAGCGAATGAAAGGATGGGTTCCCAATGGATGTGTACAGTAGGTTGATGACTATGTGTATGACCTATAATTCATATTTTTTATGTCAATAATAGTGCTCTTATAGGTTTGAATATTGATGTCAGTTTGAGTGAAGAATAAGAGAGATTGTGGCATACCTATGTGAGAGGCTTGTATGAGATAGAGAGGGTACTCCACATCTAGGTCAAAATGACTTGACCAACAGGTGGTCATAAGTACTTGATAATCTTAATAATATGTGATCCTTGTGAAATAGGTGTTTTACTAAAGCTGGTCAAAAGGATTTGACCAACAGGTGGTCATTAGGACTTGATCATCTTAGGGGTAGGTTCTCCTTGTGAAATTGGTATTTCACTAAATTCTATTCATAAGGTCTTGATCAGTCTCATGTTTGTGATCATATTATAGGACAAATAGTCCATGCTTTTTTAAGATTAAGAGTGGGTTTTATTCCCCAAGAGGATTTTCCACATAGATATTGTTGTGTGTTGAATCTTGCATTATCTTTTTGTTCATTGGTATAAACATCTTGAATGGTTGTATTGAATGCTTAAGTGTTTGACGGATTTAGAAATTAAATTGGATTTTTTGACACCATTGATTCATACCCCCCTCTTAGTGTCTTATAACTCTAACAATTGGTATCAGAGAAGGTCTTCTGGTAAAGGCTTGATAGCTTGAAGGAGATCCAAGGTGAAATATGGATAGCCATAAAATGTAAGGAGTTTTTTCCACTAAGAAATCACTAATGTTCAATGGATCCAATTATGATTTTTGGAGTGAGGACCTACATCATGTCCTTAGGGTTTGACACTTGGAAATATATTGTGGATGGTAATTTGCACCTACTATTCCTCCATCCAGTGTTGTAGATAAGAAGTTATTTCAGAAAAATTCTAAGGAAATGAATGTTATCACTTGTGGTCTTTCAAATATTGAATACACCAAGGTAATTCATTACATGTCTACCAAGGGAATGTGGGATAAATTGAAGACTATTTATCGATATTCAAAGGTAAAGTTGTAGACTCATCGAAGATAATTTGAGTCTTAAGATGAAGGAAGAAGATTCTGTGGCATCCTTTCTACAAAAAATTGATGAGATTGTGAACATCATCAGAGGTCTTGGAGAGAAGATTGAAGAAGCTATTATAGTTCAAAAGGTATTAATCTCTCTCTCTCTCTCTCTCTCTCTCTCTCTCTCTCTCTCTCTCTCTCTCTCTCTCTCTCTCTCTCTCTCTCTCTCTCTCTCCCATTTGATTATAAATTATTTGTTATAGAATAAAGTCATTAAAGTCATGATCTTACTTAGTTAAATATGGATGAATTGCATGGCATCCTTACTAGCTATAAGATTAAAATAAATGATGGCATACCACCAAAGAAGGAAGCAAGATTCAAGACAAAAATTAAACCAAATAAGAAGTTCTAAGGTAAGAAACTCAAGGAGGATGACATATCAAATATTGATGAAGATGAAATAATTGATTTGTTTACAAGGAAATTGAAAACAATTTCAAGCAAGTATAAGGGTAAACTATCCTTCAAATGTTTCAATTGTGGAGAAGTAGAACATTTTGCTAACTAGTGCCCTCATAATCATAATATGAATGATGTTGAAGAGCATGGTAAAGTTCATGATGATGATAAGATATATTTCAGGTTTGATAAAAGTAAGAAGGGATTAAAAAGGTTTGAAAACAAGAAGAAGTACTTCAAGAATAAGAAGAGTCTCTACACCAAAGAAGATTACAGTTCACTAGATGAGAGTGAAGACAATGACTCATAGTATGATCATGAAGATGATGGTCCTATTGAATATAAATCCTTCTTCATGGCCAAGGAAGGAAGTTTCTCACATCAAAAGGAGTCTACTTGGAGTGATTCAAATGATGATAAAGATAAGGTGGACTATGAGACTTAATTGATAAATGCTCTTGAAGAAATAAAGATTAACAAGAAGATGAAATCTCAAATCAAGGACTATGAAGAGAAATTTAGTGTGTTTGAAGAAAGAATGAATGAAGACACTAAGGAACATGAATATATAGTGAGTCATCTTAATTTTCAATTGAAAATACTATCTACAAGCCTAAAATATAAATAAGATGAATGTTCAAGTGACTGATCTAGATTAGGTTTTAATGAAGAGTCCAAATTTGCTTCTCAAGTTGACATAAAGTTCAATGAGAACAAGGTGGTTAAACCCTTGAAGGTCAAAAATCAGTCAAGGAATGAGGATGTTGGTAGAGTGAATACAAATTAGATTAGACAACCAAATGCCATGAGATATGTAAGTTTCAATAGTTATTTTTAGACATGAAATTAGTTTGGGCATAGAGCTAGAGAACAAGATACATGTTAGAAATGAGTTTGCATGAAACTATGATGGGGGTCATCAATCAAAAGGTGTGAAGAAATTTAAGTGCTTCAACTATACTAATGAGGGACATTTTTCTAAACATTATCCAAATATGGTAAGGCAAGGTAAGCTTCTTGTAAAAGGTATAGTGTGCTTCAACTGTCAATAGAGAGGTCACATTGCTAAATTCTACAAGCAAAGGCCTACAAGATAGAATAGGTTTAATTAGGCTCCTAGAGTTAAATAATTAAGGCAAGTTAACTCATGGAAACCAAATGTGGTAAGTGTGAGTCATGATGATTCTATAGGTCCCTGTAATCTATTTGTTATGGCAGAGAATGCTACAAAAATTGGAAAGTGCCAAGAGCTCTCATTATCTACTCATGTTATGAATGAAGAGACCAAGTTCAAGGAGAAGACCAAGGTTATAGTTGAGAAGAGTTATAAGGTATGTCTAGATACTAATGATCAACTTGATATGTGTGAGAAAGTTTCAAGCTTGATCCTTATGTTGTCAAGATCTAAATTTGATGTTCTACAATGTAAAGAAGCTACTTCAGTGATCAAGGTATGTCAATATTTCATAGTTGCTCCAAATGTTATATATCCTATCATATAAGAGAAAGAGAGTGATGTATAAAATGAATAAGTTGTCAAAATTCATTCTAAGGATAACAAGAGCAAGAATTATTATAGTATAAAAGGATTCTAGTGGTTACTGAGGAGATGTGGGTCACTCTTGGTTTCACTTTGTTTTAGAGAATTGTGATGTAGAGGACGTCTCTCTTTATGCTTCTTAAGGAGACTTATTTTAGTGGAGAATCAAGTATTGTTGTGGTGTTCTTCATAAGGTCTTAGAAGGCAAGAAATGAGTGTTTCTAGTTGGATTTGGTGTGTCAAGCTTTGATGAGGTTGGAGTGATTTCATAAGGTGTTTTTTGTTGTGTATGCTCAGTTTGTAGAGTTAGATTGAAGGGCTATAGGTATCAAACGAGGATTTGTGATTTGTCAAGATGATATTTTATATATAAATGTCTATTCACCTTATTATAGAATGCTCTAGGTATTTTTATGATCTAAAGGTATGTTAAAGTCAAATTAGAGATTTTTTAGTGCTCTCAATTTTTTAAATTTTTGGCTTAAGGGAAAGCATGCCTAAAATGGGTTATAGGAATTATGGGTTACCAAAGGTGTGAAGAATCAAATATTGGTCCAAAAGTGTGTGTTTGTTGTCTCCAAGTCTGCAATAAGTTTTAGAGGTGGGAGTTGACCAAAAGGAGGTTTGTTGGCCTTGTTTGTTTTGAGATTATAGAGTTTTGGGCTATGTTAGAAAAGTGGTTTTAATTATGATTTAAGGTTGAAGGATTATTAATAACTTTAATGGGATAAATGGGTTGTCAAATCAAACTTCACAGAGATTTGAAGGTTTGTGGTTTTCAAATTATTCAAGTTTTTATCAAGATGGAGGCCTAAATGGCTAGAAGGTTTGTGAAGGAATTATGTTTCATAGGAGGATATAGGTGATTAAAATTGGTGTGATTAATGGGGCATATAAGAGTAATATATATATATATATATACATATACATACACACACACACACACACACACACACACACACACACACACACACACACACACACACACACACACACACACACACACACACACACACACACACACACACACACACACACATACATATATACATATATGTGTGTGTGTGTGTGTGTGTGTGTGTGTGTGTGTGTGTGTGTGTGTGTGTGTGTGTGTGTGTGTGTGTGTGTGTGTGTGTGTGTGTGTGTGTGTGTGTGTGTGTGTGTGTGTGTGTGTGTGTGTGTGTGTATGAATTTTTAGGACTTGAAAGTATGTCTAATAAAATTCATGGGCTTTGCAAGTTTTAGGTAAGGCTACAAGGAGTCTAGATAGGCCTAGTGTGAAAAATTGATATTTTTACTCAGTTTATCCAAAATATAAAGTCATTACTGTTTAAAGGTGAGTTCTTTGGTTTTTTTAGAGCATTTTTCCTATTTGGTGAGTAAAATTTCATGAAATTTATCTAGAGGTGGCTTGAGAGAGAAGGCTAATAAGCCTATTTTATGGTTCTTCATGGTGTGTGGAGATCTAAAAATGATCAAGAGGTGAAATGTCTTAGATATCTTAGGGGGAGTCCCTCTCATTATTATCATGGTGAGTTCCATCAGATTTTAGTGCTTTTATGTGTTCTTTCTTCATTACTTACAATGTTTGGTTGAAGAAGAGTGTTGACATGTAGCAAGAGGAAGTTGTCAAGACAAGAATAGTTAGGCTCAAGGTAAGGGGGAGTTTATATCATATTTTTAGTTTGGTTCTCTCTTGTTGGTATTATTTTCAGGTCCTTAGGATCAGTTTGTGCCCAATTTTTCATTGTGTCAAAGAGGGAGGAAGTTCCTATTTTGAAAGTGCTTGAAGAGAGAGAAGGAAGGCTTGGTTGATCTTCTATTTTATAATGGTTAAGTATGTTTAGGGATGAGTATGGTGATTTTATATTGTGAACTTGGTTCCATAAGAGGCATTTTATGATTTTGATTCTTGTGTGCATGAGTTTAATTCATTTTGTAGTTCATATTTTTCATCTAGACATTTTGGGTCTAGTGGTAAAGAATTTGAGTAGGTAATTTGATTACATCACCATTGCCACATATGGATGAGTTATGGGGATTTGGTCATATGGGTGTGATAAAATTAGTCCCAAGTTTATATGGTTCAATTTTTAGGTCATGAAATTGAGTGGAGAAAAATATATAACTATGCAAAATTGGCTTTTCAAACTATTTGAAATATTTTCATATAATTATCACAGATCATCATGCAGACATGGATGAACTAGTAAGTTTGTGAATTTATTTAAGGTACATGAATATACACTATCAGTAAAAGGATATCATGGATATTTTTATATAGTTTCAAGAAGCCACCCTAAAAATTTGAGATCTTAAAGTGTTGTCTATCTCAAGATATAAATCTTCAAAGTTGCACTTACAAAGAGTGATGGATTGGAGACTGTTAAGTTAAATCACAATGAAGACTAAGTTAATTGGTATATAAGATATAATGGTGAATTTTAAATCATATATATTGATCTAATGTGTGTATGAATTCAACATGTCAAAGGATGCACGCGCAGGTGATAAGTGTCACAAGCTCAATAGTTTGAAAGAAGATCAATAGTGAGCAGTGGTTCATACTGACAAAGATAAATGGTGTAGAAAAAATAAAGAATCAAAAATGCATGAAAGAATACCAAGTGGAATAATTTTAGGGACTAGTACTAGTATGTATAATGTATGTGGAGCTATCAATTGGTAATAGACCATTAGAGTGTAGACTAATAGTAATGCTCAGAATGCATGAGGATCTGCCAAGTGGCATAAGCACATGGACTGATAGAAAAATGATTAGAAGGCATGTGAGGGTGCCACATTTCATGATCTTATGATTCATGATCAAGATATAATGGTGAGTTTTTCAAGTTAAAAACTAGTCTAACCCATGGAGATCAGCAGTGTGTATGTGGTCAATATTGAAAGGATGCACGAGATAAGGTCAAAGTGATTGAAGTTTAACATTTGCTTAATAAATCAATACAGGTTAAAGACTGAGATATTTTGAATACTATAAATTGAGCTATTTTTTCCAAGTTTTCAAGAATTAGTGAGATGATAACAAGTGTGTGATGTTTAACTATGACCGTTGGAATTCAAATACTTGAATTTAATAAAGAAAAAACCAATGCTTGGTTTTTGGACCATAACTTTTAATCCAGGATGAATTTCTTGTTTCTATAAAAATAAAATATGTAGAGGAATCTAGGGTACATCCATATAATCTATTTATAAGATCTTATATTGTGTAAAATCAAATATATTATAATCCAAAGTTGACTATGTACTCATTCATGATTTGTAAGTAACCTGAGAAAGGAATTTTGAGTTATTCTGTTGGTATTTGGATGTTTCAATAGGACTTATCTATTGGATAGTGTTTTAGACTCCTTAAAGATGATTTATATGGTTTTTTTAAAAAAATTTACCAATTCATATTCACTACGAACAAAGGATTAGAAGGTTATTATGTTTTCATTCATGGTGGTTGTGTGCACAAAATGTTGTTTTGAGTGAATTGGGCTTTATCAGAGGAGTGTTGTGATGATTTTAATCATTTAAGGATGTCAAAGGGGTCATGTGCATTGTACCTTTGAATTTTTAAGTGGTATTGTGTTTCTATTTTTCATGGATAAGTGTCAAAGGGTTGAATGGGTCTTCATAGGACCTAAAAGGTGATTTAGGCCTATTTGAAAGAGGATTCTACTTAAAGGTGACCCATGTTAGATGCCTTAATGGTGAAGGCATGTGTTTTGGCCAAAAATAATTTCATGAGCATGATAATAATTATGGATCTATAAAATGTGAAACCAAATGTGGTGGTTTCTAGGCTTGTGGAATAGACTTTTGAAACCTGTAGGAAGAGGTGTGATTGAGAGTTTTAGAGCAAAGGAAAGGGTAGGTGCCTAGTGGATGTGAATAGTAGGTTGATGAATTTTTGTATGACCTAAAAGTCCTATTTTTGATGTCAAAAATAGTGATATTTTAGGTTTGAATATTGAGGTTAGTTTGAGTGAAGAGGATGAGAGAATGTGGCATGCCTATGTGAGAGGCTTGCATGAGCTAGATAGGGTACTCAACATCTAGGTTAGAAGGACTTGACCAAGATGTCGTCAGAAGGACTTGATAGTCTTAGTGGTAGGTATTCATTGTGAGATAGGTGTTACATTAGATCTAGTCAGAAGGACTTGACTAATAGGTGGTCAAAAAGACTTGATCATCTTATGGGTAGGTGTTCCTTGTGAAATTAGTTTTTCATTAAATTATGGTCAAAAGGACTTGATAAGTCTCATGTTTGTGATCATATTATAAGACAAGTAGTCCATGTGTTATTAGGCTTGAAAGTGGGATTTATTTCCTAATAATGTTTCCCACATAGATCTTGTGTTATGTGTGTAATCTTGCATTGTCTATTTTTTCATTTCTATAAACATTTTGAATGCTTCATGAATGGTTGTATTGAATGCTTAAGTGTTTGAAGGGTTTGGAAATTGAATTGCATTATTTTCCACCACTAATTAACCCCCCCCCCCCCGCCCCTCTCTTTTTTATACCTCTGACACATACATATTCCACAACATTAGTTTAGTTATTGGAATTACATACCCTAACCCCATTACAAAGGGGTTAGTAGCTTGTAGGATGGTGGCATCTTTTCTTGACTATTTCCTATTTAATGAAAAATATACTTGATGTTATTATATTTATTATTGAATCAATATTTTATTGATTCCCCCACTTACACAAAAATCTTGGGCACATTCAAGATGTTGAACTAGACTACCCATATTCATATGCCATGCCTTGTTCAGTGGGTCTCACAAGTAAAGAGGCACATAAATAAAACCACATATTGACACATCAAACAATTGTAATTTAATTTAAAAACTTTTTCTTGACTA
The DNA here is from genome assembly GCA_037957365.1 of Torreya grandis. Classification (NCBI taxonomy): domain Eukaryota; kingdom Viridiplantae; phylum Streptophyta; class Pinopsida; order Cupressales; family Taxaceae; genus Torreya; species Torreya grandis. The sequence continues at coordinate 146,293 of JARHVA010010441.1, read as the reverse complement.
TAAAATCATATTTTTCAAGTTCAAATATGTATTGACTCTCACCATCATCATCCATCTCATCTTGGAATGGAGACAATACATTGAGATTCTAAAGTCTATATTGTAAATTAGGTTCATCTATATTGGAAATATATTGACACCTAGAGAAATTACATCAAGTCCATATGTAAGTTTAATATATTTAGTCTAATAGATATTTAGGATAAGACCAACCATTATATCATTTAACTCCTTAAATATTTTTTCATTTTTCTTTGAGGCATTTAATTCAACAATATAAGTGAGACCAAATTAAAAAACATATCAGTCATAACTCATTTATGATGCTTTCAAGGCTTGATGTGATTCTTTTCAAATAATAATGGAAAAAAAATATTTGAAATAACATTTAGACATTTAAAATATTTTACATATTTAAGGAAACCATTAGATTTAAAAGAATTGCATCCATCAGAAATAGGCACATAGCTTGCAAGGTCCCAGGTTCTTTGATTGGATGTTTGTTCTTTTGAAGGGTCAACAAGGAAAACACACATTTTTAAAGTATATAAATACTTTTTAAAAACATATTAAAAGTTAGGATGTTCAAAACTATGACCTTTAAACTAGTTTGTTGTGAATGGAATTCTCGTCTCCCTCTTATATCAATATCCACATGGTGAAGTATGAAAAAAATGTAGAATTTTGCAATTTAAACGATTATTGCCCTAAATTTTCAGCCATCCTTTGTGTTTACATATAATATGTTGTAGTTTTGACATATAAATTCATTAAATAGGCTATCTTTATCCATAAATAATTTAAGACATTGTAAACCAAAGCATTTCATGGTGATTCAGATCCCAATTGGTTTTCCCCCACAATTACTTTATACAACTTAATTTGTCATTATCATGGGTTTCCACTGAGGTACCACTCTTTCTATTTACAACCCCCCTCTTACCACTATATAAACTACACACACACACACACACACACACACACACACACAAAAAGAGATATCCTATTTTCCCAATCTACCTTAGATTAGAAGCTACCAAAAATGTGCAAAACCCCACTACTATCAACTACATTTTGTACATTTTTAAAACATAAACAATATTCACAACCCAACTTAGTATATTATATGGGATAGGTGTTATCTATATGTTATTATAATAAAATGTGCCTCTCACCATTATTATTATCTTTTCCTCGTTGACTCATCATTATATAAAACATCCAATCAAATAATTCTCCACCTTGTAATTTATGTGCCCCTTTCTACTAGATGATTATTAGTGCATATCTTGCCTAAGTATAATATGGAATGCCTTGTGGATAGTTGGGAAAAATAATCACAAATGGGATTAATGTTTACAACCTCAATCTTGATATTTCTTGTGTGTACTATTTAACATATTCATGTGTGTAGGTTTAAATTATATGGAATGAGTGTTATCCATATGTGATTGCAATAAAATTTTCCTCTTACCATCATCATCATGTTGTCCTCATCGACATTTCATGATATAAAATTTCTAACCAAATAATCCTCCACATTGTAAGCTATGTACCCATTTCTAATAGATGCAAGTCATGTAAGTTCTAAATATAATCTAAATAACACAAATGCAATCTACCATGAAATCTATAAAACACATTTCATAGAAAGACTTGGAATTTAAACACTGATATTTTTGGCACATATCATGCCTAAGTACAATATAATCTAGAAATTAAAATAAATGTCTTCTAAATTCCTTATATATTTCCATACAACCTCAAGGTAACTGCTAGTATTATAACATTGGTTGAACATAGATATAGTGAGGTCGAAGAACTACATGCAATTTTAGATGCCTTGGAACTATTAACATGTATGAGTAACTCAATGAATCAATGATGTGTGAATTAGGTCAACTAAATCAACCCTCTATAACCCATTTTTATATTAAAATCAAGTGTCAAAAGTGGAACTATGGTTTCAATGTGGAGGAAGGTGAATATGAACCTATGCATAGTCTAAGCTTTTGATATTTCACACAACAGTTATCTACATATAGATGTCACTATTTATGATGTAATAATATTTAAATTTTAAAAGGGATGAATCCTATATAAATCAGATGAATGTAGTAACCACATGTGTACAGGATTATTCTATCCATCTCAATGGGTTTTGACATCTATTTTCATATTTTATTAACCATAGATCCATCCTAGACAACTACTTATAATTCTACATTGTCATAGGCTAGAAAAAAATGAAACAAGATAAGTTCCCTATTTTCTTGGTCATTTCTATTTATTTCAAGTGAAATAAATCAATCATACTCTACTATTTAAATTCATATTTTATTTATTTACACATATCTTATACAATCTAACTTAGTCTCACTTTCTATCTCATTTATAGGATTAAATCAAAAATAAGATCAAATTTATTAGTAAACATATTATTTTGCACAAAACAAAATCTACGTTCCATTAACATTTTATTTTAAATTCTTAGGATTTCATACTTTTTAATTAGGGTTTCATGAACTATTTATGATTTCCCCTTGCTCACATAGACGTATCATGGCTATAATTTATATACATACTATATGTTTTCTAATTCAAGTTATGATTGTGATAATTACATATTACTTTCCTAAAATATATAACAAATTTCAAAACAATGTAATGAAATGGGTGAAACTCATATGCAATAAATTTAAGGTTGAAACAAATAATGAAAAATATTTATCTTTCTTTAGTAGTTTATATTGTTTAAATATCCAAATAAAAATGATTGTGGTTACTATGATTTACCAAGAGCATGTATGAATACTTTTTTTCTTCCTTGCCCTATACCTAAAGGTCATGCTAGCTACTATCCTGCCCCCATTATTCACTCTAAGCTTATATTGGATTTTTATGGTCCATGTTATTACAACCCAAAGAAGTAGGGTTCCACATCATGCTAAGAGATGTGGATATATTTAAAATTTCCATCCCTATGCCCCTCCACCTCTCATGATGATAATTAATTTAAATATAATGTATGATATCATTCATAAACTTAATAATACCCAAGACAATATCTATACAAGAGTTACTCAAGAGGTCAATTATCTACAAGGATATTATACATTTCACATTTAATGACTTTGTATATGTGGGTAATAGATTGAATAAAATGAATAAATTATATATTTTTAAATGAAGACTTGCCTATTTAACACATTATATACCAAAATATCTTATTTATCATTCAAGTCAAAATATCAAATGCAAGAGTCAAAACATATTTGATAGATTATGGATTAGGATTGAAAATATGTAACATTAGATTTTTAAAAACATTGGGTGTTATTATGGACTCTATTCAGATAATAACATTATAGTATTCGATAATATTCATCTCCAAATGTGAGAATCAATTATTTTAAATATCGCTATGGTCACCAAGACACTATCTGCATTGTTTCATTTGATATTGAGTCACTTTCATTATAACCTAATCTTAGGTAGACTATGGATTCATGCAATGGAAGTTATATCATATACATTGTATCAGTACATAAATTTGATTTACATACAAAAGTACAATTATGAATACAATGATGACATATGGACATATATCAAACTTCAATACTTTATCATTAGAGTCTACACACAAGTTAGCATATCCATTGGATGCCATTTTAAGCAACAAAGCTTCACACACACACACACACACACACACACACACACACACACACACACACACACACACACACACACACACACACACACACACACACACATGTATGTATGTATGTGTGTGTGTGTATATGTATGTCTGTATATATGTACATATGTGTATATTTATGTATATATATGTGTAGATGTATATATGTGTGTATATATGTATATATGTGTGTATATGTATATGTATATATATGTATGTATGTATATATATATATATGTGTATATATGTATATATTATACATATATACATATATACATACATACATACATACATACATACATACATATATATATATATATATATATATATATATGTATATATATATATATATATATATATGTATATATATATATATATATATATATATATATATATATATATATATATATATATATATATATATATGACATGCGTTTCTAATTTATATGGATTATCACATACATGGTATATTATATATATAGTTTCTCTACACAAATGTGTTTCATAGTATACATGAGTGGGATGTAGAACATGTATGTTATATATGATATGGATATTCATATGTAGGTGTGCTACCTTTCCTACATTAGACATGATTACACTAGATAAATTTTGATACATTTACATAGGTTACATTTTTATATGACTTTGACATTCATCATAGTGAAATATTTACAATTATTACACATTATTTTAATAAAATAAATTAATTTAAATAATGTATAAATTGACTTATACTAACTAAATAAATATGTAGGTAATTAATCTACTCACATATAATCTTCCTACAATGTATGGGGAGGAATATAATGCCATAGGATATATTATTATTATGAATTTATTGTCATGTAACAAATAAAGTATTAGTTTAATCTATTTTTTGTTTGTAGAGATAATTTGATTTATTAGATAGAGTCATTTAGATCCTTTCTTTTATATTTAAGCTATGGCTCGATAATGTAATGAATTAATTTATGTTTTGGCATTATGATTTCATTTTTGTATCAGATCACTCATTTCAAATAGACCTCTTTATCTATATTTGTTTAATTTACCTCCAATAGTTTTTTGTGTTTGGAATATTGTATGAGGGTGGTAGTTCCTCTCAAAAATGTACTGTTAAATATACTTTTTGGACACTTATTTACATAGATTCCAATAAAAATAATTCCTTTGCTCCTTGGTTTCATTCGGTGGTATGTTTCTCTAGGTTATTTTCTCTTTATCTTTGGACATGAAGTATTTTTATATGGTGCCCCTATCTCCACTTGAATCTAATACTTCAAAATAGAGTCGATTTAATAATTATTTTGCATAAGATATGCCAATAAATGTGTTTCTTGGATCTTGAATATAAGAGAGAAGGTAAAATGCTTAATCAGGATCAAAATTAAATTATCATAAAATAAAATGATAATAATGGTTATGATAATGACAATCTCAGTGAATATTGATGATAATATGTATCATTTAATTTTACATTTGTTTATCTAAGAGAGTAAAAAGATAATTCCAAGATATTAAGCAATACTAAATCATACAAGGGAAAGACAACCCTTATAAACACTAATAAGAATACACATGAAAATTATTATTGAAATATAAGTTTAAATCAACATACTTTAATGATATGTGCTCAATTAAAGCAATTTTTTCCCTAATTATGAAACACAATACATTACAATATTAAGTAAACAATATATATATCAAGAATACATAAATAAATATCATATTATAGATTAATAATTTTCAATATAAACCTAATACTATACTACATATGTTAATTGATAGGAACTTGATGGCTCTACCTATAACTCAACATAGTTATAAGTAGATTATTAACTCAAGAAGTAAAATCATTTTTTAGTTATCACAAAATAATAGGACATAAAATAGACACTTGTGAAAGATTAGCATATAATATTCATAAGTTTTAAAAATGAATGATTATACTATAACTTAGATACAATAAAATCCCCTAGTAATATTTTCACATACGAACCAATACAAAAACAATGCATGAAGAGAGTTAAAGCATCCATAAAATGAAATTTTAATTATTAAAATATACGTTAAATCTAAATAGCAATAAAAAATTCAAATTGACGAGGAATAAGGCCTTATAATTTGAGACATCAAATTCTAATGGTCAAATATATTAACTATAATGTAATATACATTATGATGGATTTATTTCACTTATTAATTATCTGTCACTTGTAAGACAATTTTTTTTGACACAATGATATTTGTGATGCATCATAGTGATCAGTTATGGGGTACACTTAGACAACTATGGTTAATAACATATTTAGACTATAGTTTACATTCTAAATAAATACATAGCTTTCTGGTATGAAGTATATACACTCATGATTTGACTTGATGGAAAAAAATGAGCACCAATAGATAAAAGACTTAAATAAAAGTGAAAAATCATTATATCATGACATTAAATTGTGATAACTAATATACAATTTAATAAAATGCATTACATATGCATAAGTTTCAAAAACTATAAAAAGTAATTTAAAGTTGATATATTTGGACAAGTATAATGCTAAATACATTGATGACATATAGGAATTTGATGAGATCATATACTCAAACTTAATTTCTTTATTACTAGAGTCTACACAAAATTTAGTTTATCCATTGGATGCCATTTTATGAAAAATAAATCACAGAATAAATATTTAGAAAAAAGATACCTATGTATGACATGTTTTATTAGTTTTCATGATTTATTTGTCAGTTTTTACATACATGGTAGATTATATATTAAAATTAGCAATGCACATTTATTTCATAAAATACATATAGACATGAGAATTTAGATGTAGGATGATTATCTTTCCAATATTTGATAAATGTTTATATGAGAATAATATTGGTATCTATACATATACTACTTCTTTATATGACTATGGCATTGATTATGTTGAGATATTTACACCAATTACACATTATTTTGTTCTAGTACTAGAATAAATTAGTTTAAGTTATTTATAAATTAATTTATCATAGCTTAATAAATATGTAATTGAGTAATCTAATCACATAGAATATTCTTACTATATTGGCAAAATTATAATCCCATAGAATATATTTTTTGTGAGTTTGTTGTGATGTTTAGGCTATGTTGGTTTGTAAATATAATTTAATATCATTTTATATAGGATTCATTTGTAGTTGTTATTGTGTATTTAAGCATTGGCTTGGTAATGGAGTAAAATAATTTAGTATTAGACATTGTTATGTTATTTAGGTATTAGAACACTCCTTTCAAATAGACATATCTATTTTTATTTTTATTTGTGCTTTACCTTTTTATTTATAATTTACCTCCAATAGTTGCATGTGGTTCGAATATTGTATGAGAGTGGTGTTTACTCTCTAGATTTATGAAAAAATATTGTCGTGCATAATTATTTACATGGATTCCAATTAAAATGGCACCTCTTCTTCTTGGTTTGGGTGGGTTGTATGTTCTCTAGGTTAGTTTGTCTTTTATCTTTGGACACCTAGTAAGTATTTTGTTATTGTGCCTATATCTCTACATCAGTGTAATGATTCAAAATAGATAAAATTTCATATTTATTTTTCAAAATATATACACATAAACATGTTTCATGGATATTGAACATGAGAGAGAGAGAATACATAATGTTCGATTCCCCTTACTATTCTTTCTCTAGTATTTCAAAGTGGCAAAACCTAGGTATTTATACAATTGACAAGTTATAGTTCTCATTATAATATAATACCACCATCACAAATAATTCTACTATAAATGATACATAAATAATAAATTATAAATTCAATCAAGGCTAAAAAATAAATTCCAACTCTAGATGAATCAAACCAACAAAAGATAATAAAGGACATAGAAGAAGATAAGGTACAATATATTCCTTTATTAGTCAATTTAGAGGATATAAATTAGTTTTTCATAGAAGAAAATGAGAGTGGTGATTATGATAATGACATCCTAGTGAAAAATAATGAGAATATGTATCATCTAATTTCAACATTCATTTATCTATGAGAGTACAAAGACAATTCTAGATACTAAGTAATACTAAATCAAACAAAGGAAAGAGAACCCTTATCAACATTAATAAGGATACACATGAAAATTATTTTTGAAATATAATATCACATCAACACAATTCAATCATTCGTTATCAACTAAAATATTTTTTTGAAAAATCTAGCATACCTAGAAAATAATAGGCACAACACATTCATGATGCATCAGTAGTGAACACCAAAAATTTATGACATATTTAATAAATAATATAGATATCATAAATACATAACACAATATCATATTATATATTAATAGTGCATAAGATAAACCTAACACTATACCACAAATGTTAATTAATATGAATTTCATGGCTCTAAATAAAATTGAACATAAAGTCACAGATAAATTGTCAACTCAAGTAGGAAAATGTTAGGGTGTGAAGCCATTATTCATAAGTCACTATTCATGGGCACTATTCATAGTCACGATTCATGGTGACATGGCATGTAGGCGATGTAGCATACATGTGTGCATATGAGTTAGCAGGAATGGTGACATGGCATGCAAGTGATTTGGTTGGAAGGGGATGTGGCAGTGGGCCCAAAGAGGATCCCTTTGATATGATTAGGATGATGTGATGGGTGTGGGGCATACTATTCCTTTAGAAGACATGGGTTTTTTCCTTAATGATTCATATGTGGTTTGTCACATGGTGAAAAAGATAAAAGTTCATGCATGGGTTGAATTTGTAATATGACCCATGATTCACATGTGTAGATAAAGTAAAAGGGTGATTGCAACACTTTTTGGACTTGTGTCATCACATAGAATAAGAAGACAAAAAGAACGTTGTTGTTGATTTCCCTCACATGTGTGAGTGGGATGAAATTATTGAAGTCACATGGGGTAGAACATAGAATTTTCTAAGGTATGAATATACCTTATTGACCCTTGGAAAAACAAGACAAGAATAACACTATTTAGTGTTTGAACTCACTTGTGGAAGTAGGGAACTAATTTTAAGCCGACATGGGGTTGGCACATGGTCTTGTCTCAAGTGGAGATGATTTTGCACATGGTCTTGTCTCAAGTGGAGATGATTTTGCACATGGTGATAAACCTTATCGATATCACATGACACCCTACTCATGCGCAGGTCAAATTTATTTAGGATACTCTCTCTCTCTCTCTCTCTCTCATCTCTCTTCTCTCTCTCTCTCTCTCTCTCTCTCTCTCTCTCTCTCTCTCTCTCTCTTCTCTCTCTCATCTCTCTCTCTCTCTCTCTCTCTCTCTCTCTCTCTCTCTCTCTCTCTCTCTCTCTCTCTCTCTCTCTCTCTCTCTCTCTCTCTCTTCTCTCTCTCTCATTCTCTCTCTCTCTCTCTCAGTGTGTTGTAAAATGCTAATAAATGCATTACTCCTCTTTATATTTTGATTATCCATTTAGTGGATAACTTGGATCATTTCAAGTTTAAACTTGCATGATATAAGGTTAGAATTAGGAAATACTTGTAATCCTAACTCACCTAGATGCTTAGATTGTATGCATAATCATGCTTAGGCGGTTTAGAGCCTATAAGGATTGGAGATCATGGCTCATCTAGTGTATTAGAAGCATGGTATGGATCCTTAGAAAAAGAGGTAGAATGTTGGAGCTAACTTGGATGATATGGTCATTAAAATCATGGTGTTGGAGGTTGGATCCTGTAAGGCTTGGTTGCAAGCTTGGTTCACATGAGTGCTTGTAAACACTAGAAAGGAGTTGCTGAGAGGATTTATTTTATAAGAGAGAGTTGCTGATGAAATATGAAGTCTGCATGATGCCTTATGCCCTGTGGTTTTTTCCTAGATGGTTTAGTGATGTTTTCACATATATCTTGTGTTATGTTTTGACTCTCCTATTTTATGTTTATGTTTTTATGTAGCTTGTTTGTTTCCCCATAATTTATTTTACTTTTATGTATAGGAATATTTATTTTCCTAAAAATTGGTATCATAGTTAGGATTTAGCTATTAGTACCTAAGCCTTGTTGATCCTACCAAGTTGTATAAGATCCATGGTTATTGGATGGTTTGTGAAAGTGGGAGATATAGGTGGAAAAAACAAGATATATATTAAAAAAATATAAATAAAAAAAGGTTTTCATGGCATGTATTTCTCTCTATGGAAGATGAAGATGCATATGGGAGAAATGGAGAAGCTAAAGAAGCTTTACCAAATGGATCAACACCAATAGTGTTCATGTTGAAGAAGAAACCATACATCTTGAGGAGAAATATGGAATCCATTGATGTAAATGGATTTTATTGGCCTAAGAAAGGATATAAGTTGTGGGATCTTAATATCAAAACATGTTGGTCGAGATGATGCTAAAAAATCCTTGTAGAAAAGGAGGTACAAGAAACCTAAATTTGTACTTGTAGTAGTGGATGGTAAAGAACAAATATAATCCAAAGTTTCATGGAAAGAGAAAGCCATTTGTGTGACATGTAATAGAATAAGATGTAACTTGAATGTATCTTTGGATCTTAAAAACTCGGTAGGTATAGTGATGCACTAAGTAGCACAATGACTGCCCAAGAACTATGGGTAGGTACCATGTTGAGCATGGTGGGTAGTAGTTTTCTACATGTAGAAGTTAGGTGTTGAATTTTATGGGTTATTCTCTCCTATTATTTGAATTATTATAGGATGGATGGATATTACCAAGAGGCATGAGGTTCTGTTGAAGGAAAGTTCATATGTGTGACATGTGGTAGAGTAAGGTGCAGCTTGATTGTATCTTTGGGGCTCAAAAACTTGGTAGGTGTAGTGATGAAATAATTAGCTTGAAAAATTCCCAAAACTAAGGATGGGTACTATGTTAATCATGGTTGGTGGTGGTATGCTACATAAGGAAGAGTCATGTGATTGATTTCTATGGTTATTTTCTCATGTTGATAACTACTGTTAAGAGTGTGGTGTTGCACCTGTTGATGTTCATGGTTGGAGAAGTGGAATATGTAAGCATCATTCCTATATGGTGGTCTCATGATGAGATGGAGTAGTCAAGAGGATATGAGAATGAGGCAAAGAGTTGTTAGTTTGAAAAATTGAAGACTATACAGGTTTTAATAGGCATGTTGATGTGGTACATGAATACCTTACGGAGATCTAAGGTTTTAGTAGAGGTTGTTACTAAGGATTGATGACATGTTGGTTTCAGGCCCTAACATGATGAAGATAAATGGAGTGATGGCTTAGGTGATGAGATTAAGTAAAAAACCAAAGATGGAGATGCATAATGGACATGAAAGCAATAAAGTCATGTATCCCACTTCTTACAAGTCATAAGTTATCTTTTTAAGTGTCCTAGAACAAAAAAGGAGAAGATATGGATGCCTTATCTATTACATTCATCAAGAATAGGAAGCCCCATGGATCCATGGTGTGCACTATACCAAATACTTCCAAGCAGTGGGAGTTGTGATCAATTCATGGTAGAATTATAATAGAGGATTGAATCTATGGTAAAGTGGGATTCATTTCAAGTTGATGAAAATCTATAGTGGACATGCAGATGTTGACAATTCTAGTTAGGGCAGAGAAGTTTTTTAGTGCATAAAACCTCTACTAGTCTTTTGGAGAAATAGTGGGCATTGATGATAGCATATATTGTAGATGGATGGTACCCAATTGGAAGAAAACATAGGTGTGGTAAAGTCTTGTGTATATGACTTCAAGTGGGATATTTTTAGGGTGTGAAACCACTATTCATAGGTCAGTATTCATGGGCACTATTCATGGTGACATGGAATTTAGGTGATGTGTCATGTAGGTGTGCATATGAGTTAGCATGCATGGTGACATGGCATGTAGGTGATGTGGTAGTGGGCTCAAAGAGGGTCCTTTTGATGTGATTAGGATGATGTGACAAGTGTGGGGCATAGTAATCCATTAGAGGACATGGGTTTTGTCCTTAATGAGTCATATATGGGTTGTCACATGGTGCAAAAGACAAAGGGTCATACATGGGTTAAATTTATAAGGGGACCCATGATTCATAGGTGTAAATAAATTCAAAATGTGATTACAAGACTTTTTGGACTTATGTGGTCACATGGATAAGAAGATAAGAACACTGTTGTTGATTTCCCTCACATGTGTGAGTGGAGTGTAATTTTTGGAGTCGCATGGGGTGGCACATGGACTTGTCTAAAGTATTAATGTAATTTTTTGACCCTTGGATAACAAGACAAGAATAACACTATTCAACGTTTGGACTCACTTGTGAAATTGGGGAATCAGTTTTGGAGCCATATAGAGTTGGAACATGGTATTTTATTAAGTGAATGATCCAAAAATTAGAATTTTTGATTGACAAGAACATGAAAATAACATAGTAACAATGAATTCTCTCAGAAGAGATGTTTTATTACTCAAGATTGCCATAAACATATGCTTATCTCTGAGAAGAGATGTCTGTCTTCCATTTCATGTTACATCTTTATTTATACACATTTTTAAGGTAGGAGGAGGATGTGGAAGGTTACCAATCTCGAGGGAGATTAAGTGGTTTGAATTTCATGATTTAAAACAATACAAAATTTAAGGAGTTACTATTTTTAGAAACTTACTATTTTTTAGACTGCACTACTAAAATTGAAATTTGGGACACTTCCATTGGATTTATAGGGGTCAAAAATAGCCAATAAAATATATATGCCATCTCATCATGTTATCTACATTATTATCTTTCCAACAGTTCAAATGGGGAGTTAATCAGAGCTACGGTGCAAAAGTTATGGCTCCCAAAAGTTCTATCATCAATTGGGGTAGAACCGTCACCTAAATTATCCCCTGAATTATTGGCCAAATCATTCCTCCCTTCTTGAGAATTAATGGCACCCATTACATCAATATTCCTCATTAGGTGTGGCAATTGTGTATTCATTTGATTATCAGTGAGCCACTCACCTTGGTGGCCAAGCTGGCCCCTTTTGACCACCCAATAAAGCAAAATAGAACATCCTCTTGTTGTCTTCATCCAGGTGTCCACAATATGATCCTCTTCCACTAGAGAAAAACTCTAAAGATCAAGCTCATCAATGTCCAATTGTTCTTCTATGATTGAAGTGTCTAATAGAGGTAGATAATATGGTTTGAGGAGCTCCACGTTGAATATTGGATGCAGACCAAGGTAGGCTGGTAGGTTCAACTCAAAAGCATTTTCTCCAACTTTTATAGTGATAGTGTAGAGACCATATCAAAAAGGCCAAATATTTTGTGTGGACCTACAACTTATTCTTTTTGAAGATGCAACAGAACCTTGTCACCCATAACAAAATGGTTTGCAATCTTATGTTTATCATGGTGTTACTTATACTTTTGGTTCATCTTCTCCAAGATATCATGAACTTGTTGCTAGATGTGTTGCATTTGTTCAATGAACTTTGTTTCTTTTTCTAACTAATATCTCCCATGAGGTGTGTATTCCATAGTGGAGATTGGAATGACTATATTAATTGGTGCCTTGGGTTAGAACCTGAAGCATACTTGGAATGGACTATGCTTGGTCAAGCTATGTAGGGCCTGATTATATCCATAGTGTATGAAAATAAACCCCTCATCCCATGTACATGGATGTTTGGAGTGAACATAAAAATCATGTAAACAATCAAGTGGTTCACCACTTATTTCTGACCATCAATCTATGGATGGAAGGCTTTGTACTTCATCATCTTGGTATCCATCATCTTCCATAGAGTAGACTAGAAGATGCTCATAAACTTTCTATCTCAATCTAAGATAATGGACTTAGGGAGACTAAAATGGATCCATACATGACTAAAATATATTTGAGTAGTTTCTTTAGTAGATATATTTTTCTTATAAGTAATCATGATAGCCATTTTTGAAAAATGATCAACTACAACAAAAATGCAGTCCTTGCCATGTTTTAAAGTGAGAAAACTTGAGAGAAAATCCATTGAGATAGATTCCCAAGGCCTGGTTGGTTATGGAAATGGCATGTAAAATCCTTGCTTCTTATTTTTTGACTTGGCTATCACACACAGGGTAAAATATTTGAGGTACCTTTCCACATCCTTTTGCATATGAGGATAGTAGAAGTGTTTTTAAAGAACTGTCAATGTCTTTTCTACACCAAAGTGTCTAATTATCCTACTGATATGTGCTTCCCATATAATCTTCTATTGATTTGTAGATAGAACACAGATGTGCCCCATATGATAGAGGATATTATCTTGTAAATAGAAATCAAAAACATGTTTACCTTGAAGTACCTAATATGTATCAATAAAGGTGGGATCTACTTCATATAGAGCACCGCAAGTGGTAGTCTCAAGTATACATAGGTTAATAACTATTGTGAGTGTAGTAATTGGCGGGCAAATCAAATAATCTATGGTCATATTTGAGCTCCCCTTTTTGTGTTTGATTATCAAATGAAATTGATATAGATATGTGGCCCACTTTTGGTGCCTCTCATTTTATAGTTTGCTCTACATCTGGAAGAATTCCAATGGTCTGTGGTCAGTGTGGATGACTCTCTTTCCCCAAGATTTAGCATTTCCATTGTTTATAAGCTTTCATAATGGCATAGAGCTCCTTGTCATATGTCAGGTATTTCCTAATTGAATCAGTGAAAATTTCACTATGATATGAAATAGGATGGCCATGTTGCATGATGACAGCTCCCATGGCATATTCAGATGCATCTGTTATCAACTTGAAAGGTTGATGTAAATCTAGCAAGGCAAGAATAGGGGCTGAGCAAGTTCTGTTCTTCAAATTCTCAAATTCCCTTTGTTATATTTTTCCACACTAAAATTTACCTTTAGCTCCTCCTTTAGTCACTTGGATTAGTGTTCAAACAACATGTGATATAAATTTGCAAGACCCAAGAAGCTGTGAAGTTATATGAGGGTCCTTGGTGTAGGCCATTCTTAAATAACCCAAATTTTCTCTATATTGACATGGACCCCTTCCTCATTAAAAACATACCCTAGGTACCAAATTTTTTGCATCTTGAATGTGCATTTTTTGAGATATGCATACAACTTATGCTTCTAAAGAGTTATAAGCACCTTAAGAATATGTTTTAGATGTTCCTACCATGTTCTATTGTAGATTAGTATGTCATCCAGGTAGACAACCATGAATGAGTTGGTGAAGGGTCATAGGATGTCATCCATCATCCTCATGAAGGTTGTAGGTGTGTTAGTTAAGCCAAAAGGCATAACCAACCATTCAAAGAGCCACTCCTTATATTTGAATGTAGTCTTCCAGACATCAATGGGATCGATGGGAATTTGGTGATAGCTAGATTTGAGATCAATTTTGGTGAAGAACTTTTCACCATGAAGTTGGTCTATTAGGTCATCAATCCTAGGGATAGGGTAGTGATTCTTCACAGTGATTTTATTCAGGGCTTGATAGTCAATGCAAAGCCTCCATGTTCCATCTTTATTTGGTGCCAGGATAATCAAGCTATCATAGGTTGAAGAGCTTGGCCTGAAGTGACCCTTTTAGATCAATTCCTAAATCTATCTTTTTATCTCATCATTCTCTCAAATTGATCTATGATACACAATGTTGTTAGGCAAAGGTGGTCTAAGGATCAAATCAATAGAATGTTTTATCTGGAAGTGAAGTGGAACTCTCATGGGTGACTTGAATAAGTCATCATATTCTCCCATGATTTGTCCCATCTTCTTATGTTGTTGTGTTGATTGTGTAGTTAGGAATGCAACATCGACCTTCTTGGATTTCTATGGTTTGACCACCATGAGAATGAATTTATTTGTCTTCTCCACCAATATCATACATTTTTTGGCACTAATCACAGAGATAGATATGGGAGGTGGTACCTTTGGTGCCTTTTAGCACTACATTCCAAGAGTGAGGTTGATTATTTGGGTTCATGATTCATAGATGCCATGTCGATCATACATGAATGGCTGACCAAGGAGTACATTGCAAACATCTAGATTGACCACATCACATAAGACTTCATCTTGGAAAGATTTTATTGCATATGAAAGAAGACACTGATGGGTGACATGGAGGTCTCTCCCTGGGCTCAACCATCCAATACTATATGGCTTTGGGTGAGGCTTCATTGATAGATTTAGACTTTTCACAACTTTAGTAGAGATTAAATTCTTTTGACTCCCATTATCAAGAATGAAATTTAGAGGCTTAACTCTTACCCATAATTTAGAGTGAAACAACCTTTCTTTGTCATCTAGCCTTTCCTCACGGGTATGTGATGAAGTAAAGATGGTATCGGGATTAACATCTACAATTTATTCTTCATCCTCTTTGAATGTAGGTTATGTATGAGATAGAGCAGTATATGTCAAGTATTGTGACTCAGAAAGTAGTGACTTGATGGTTTGACATCCTTCTTTGGAGTGAGTTCCAATTTTGTGGGAATCACACCATTTTCTAGTCTTCCCCTTCTGAGGTTTCTTATCTTGAAACTCCTTTTGCTTCTAATTTTGGCCTCATGTTTGACCTTCCTTATCACTTTTCTATTTTTATAGCTGACTCTTTGTATTCTTTCTTCCATGCTTCTGCTCAATCTTCACTATGAACTTGTATGCCTCACCAAGGGTTGCCAAATTGAAGAGTTCCATTTCCCCCCATATGTACCACTGTAGTCCACCATGATAGGTAAGAGTCTTATGTTTCTCACTTTATTGTATGCCCAATCTTATAGATAGAGAATGAAAAATGTCAATGTAATCTTGAATAGATTGGTCCTTAGCTTGGTGAAGTTGTTGCCACTGAATGTACAAATCATCATATGCTCCAATGGGATAGTATTATTCTTTTACCACTTTCATTAAATCATCCTAGGTAGATTCTACCTCAAGACCAATGTCATCTATATTGAACCTCTTTTTGTACACTTCCCACCAATTTTTTATGGGTAATGATGCTTTTAAAGGAGCAAAAGTGACCTTTTCTCCATCAATGAATTTATTTATAGAAAAGTAGGAAGATGATTGATCTAACCAATTTTCTACTACATTAGCATTGATTTTTCCTTCAAATTTAGGGATATCAAAATTCACCTAAAACTTGAAGGGTGTTGGGGCACTAAAAGGACATTCCATGGATGAGGAGCTAGGAAGTGCAGATGAGGATCCAGAATTCCCATTAGGATTTGTTGGAGAATTTGAGTGAATTGTTGCAGCATCTATGTTTGTTACCATTAGAGGGATTCATTCACCATTTCCTTAAATGGATCAGATGTCTCAGTGTCATCTACCATTTGAAGTCATTTGGAGTGAATAAGTGGATAGTTTGTAAGCTCTATTATTTTCCACCCAAGCTTCTTGTAGCCTGACCTCGTCCTCAAGATCATACACTCTCAAGATAAACAGCTATGATACCATTGATCTAAAACTTAGAAGTTTTAATTGATAGATATTTCAAGAACACAAAAATAACATAGTAATAATGAATTATCTGAGAAGAGATGTTTAATTACTCAAGATTGCAATAAACATATGCTTATCTCTAGGAAGAGATGTTTGTCTTCCATTTTAGGTTACATCTTCATTTATACAAATTTTTAAGGTAGGAAGAGGATGTGTAAGGCTACCAATCTCAATGTAGATTAATTGCTTTGACTTACATTATTTAAAATAATACATAATTTGAGGAATTACTATTTTTAAATTGTATTACTAAAATTGAAGTTTGGGGTAATTTCATTAGATTTTTGGGGGTCAAAAACCACTGAGTGAATCTTGATTCCATCTCACCATGTTCTCCTCATTCTTAGCTTTCTAATGGTTCAAATGGGGATTCAATCAGAGCTACAGTGCAAAATTTATGGCTCTCAAAAGTTCTATCATCAATTAGGGTAGAAACATCACCTAAATTATCATCTGAATTGTTGCCCAGATTAGTGGAGATGTTTTTGCACATGGTGACAAAAATTATGGAGATCAGATGACACCCCACTCATGTGTGGGTAAAATTTATTTGGGACACTATTTACTCTTTCCCCTCTCTCTCTCTCATGTTGTAAAATGCTATGAATGCATTACTCTTTATATTTTGATTGTCCATTTAGTAGATCACTTATATCCTTGCAAGTTTGAAATTGCATGATAGAAGGTTAGAGTTACAAAGGCTCATATGCCTAAATCACCTAAATTTTTGGGTTATAAGCATCATCATGATTAGGTGGTTATATCTTGTAAGGCTTAGGAACATGGCTTACCTAGTGTATTAGAAGCATGGTATGGATCCTTGGAGAAAGAGTAAAAGTTTGGATCTCTCTTGGATGCTATGGTGATTAGAATCAAAATGTTGAAGGTTGGAGCCTATAAGGATTGGTTGATAGCTTGGTTTACCTTAGTGATTATAATCACTAGAAAGGAGCTGCTGAGAAGAGATGTTGTAGAAGAGAGAGTTGCTGATGAAATATGAAGTCTGAATATTGCCTTATGCCCCATCATTTTTCTCTAGCTGGTTTAGCAAGGTTTCTACGTATATCTTGTGTTATGGTTTGTCTCTCATATTTTATGTTTATGTTTTTATGTAGCTTATTTTTTGTTTCTATAATTTATTTTACTTGCACATGTAGGAATGTTTGTTTTCCTAAAAATTGGTATCAGAGCTAGACTTTAACTGTTGTACCTAAGCCTTGTTGATCTTAACAGAAAACTATTTTATTGTTATCATAGAATAATGGACATGAAATAGAGACTTGTTCAAAATTAACATAAAATATTCATAAATTTTTAATAATTAATAGATTATTATAGTAACTCAAATATAATATAATCCACTATAAATTGTCTCATAATAATCATCGAGAAATAAAGCATGAATGGATTTCAATAATCCATCACATGAAATTTTGACTATTAAATTAGACATTAATGTTAACTATCAATTAGAAATTTAAATTTATGATGAATAAGGGCATATAATGTGTAACATTTCATTCTAATTTTTTAAGAGATGAATTATAATGTTTTATACATTGTGATGGATTGATTAGACATATTAATTATTTATCACTTCTAGGGCAAATGTTGTTGACACATTGATACTTGTGATGCATCATGGTGACAAATTGTGGGGTACACTTGGATAAATATAATTCAAACATATATAGGATATATTGTATCTTATAAATAAATACATAGCTTTATTGTATAATGGACATAAAATCATGCTTCAACATGATGGAAAAAATAAACACCGAAAAATAAAGGATTTAAGTACAAGAAATAAATCATTATCTCTTAACATTTATTTTGAACCCTATTATACCATTTAATAAAATTTATTATGTACGTATAAGTTTCAAAAAAAATCATAAAAATTAAAGGCATATTTGATTTACATAGACAAGTACAAAGATGAATACTATGATGACATATAAACATTTGATAATATTATATACACAACCTTCTTCAATACCTTATGACTAGAGTATACACACAAGCTAACATATTGATTGGATGTAATTTTAGGCAAAAAAACTTTACATAATTCATTTTTCAAAAATAGAAAATGTATGTAGCTGTGTGTACACACACCTAATGTATATTTCTAGTTTACATCATAAATCTATGAATTATCACATATATGGTATATTATATGTGTGTGTGTGTGTGTGTGTGTGTGTGTGTGTGTGTGTGTGTGTGTGTGTGTGTGTGTGTGTGTGTGTGTGTGTGTGTGTGTGTGTGTGTGTGTGTGTGTGTGTGTGTGTGTGTGTGTGTGTGTGTGTGTGTGTGTGTGTGTGGATTACATTGTCTACATGAGTGGGATGTAGAACAAATATGTTATATATAACATGGACATTCAGATGTAAGATGAATACCTTTTTTCATGAAATCATGCTTACATTAAAAAAATCTTAGAAAATTTATACAAATTACAAATTTATATGACTATGTCATTTATTATATTGAAATATTTACCTTATTTACATATTTTTTATTAGAATAAATTAATTTAAATAATTTATAAATTATAGATAAATAAATATATAAGTGAATAATTTACTCAAATATAATTTTCTTGTGTATTTTCTTACTACATATTTGAAGGAACATAATCCCATAGAATATATTATTAATGAGTTTGTTTTGATTTAAAAACTCGTGTTTTAGTGTAGGCTAAATTTATTTGTAGAGATAATTTGATCTCCTATAGATAGGAGTAATGGTATAAACTAATGTATTTTTTTGCATTTTTTTATAATTGACATACAATAGTCACATGTTTGGAGTCTTGTAGAAGGGTGGTGTTTCCTCTCAAAAATGGTGCCAAAAATATGGTTCTATACATGGGTTCCAATAAAAATGGTGCGTCTCCTTATTTTTTTGGGTGGGCACTATGTTATATTTGGATACCAAGAAACTATTTTTATATGGCACCTCTATCTCCACTTCATTATAATACTTCAAAATAGAGTCAATTTAATAAGTATTTTGGACAAGATATACTCATAAATGTGCTTCTTGGACCTTGAATGTGAGAGAGAAGTTAAAATTATTTAGTATCTTCCATTTTATTTTTCTTATCTTCTTCTCTCCTTACAAAGTCTCTGGATTAGATCCAAATTGTGCATCCATTGCAAAGACCATCTTGATAGTTTTTATCTTGGTTGTGGGGAAAAATGCTTCTTCATAGTCAATGCCTTATTTTTATGTATATCATTTCTATAAAATTATTGGCTTGTAATTTTAAATGTTTTTATTTACATTTAAATTTGTCTTAAAGATCCACTTTGATTTGATGGGATTTTTCCCCGGTGAAAGTTCAAAAATTTATTGTGTTTAGATTAAGATATGTTCATGATCGAGACAAGAGGAAAATAATAAAATATTTAATGTAAGTATTTATTTTTTCATTTACATAATGTAAGATTTTAAAATAAATCTTACGGAAGATGGAGATTGGTTATAAAACCAACCGACAAGTAAAACTACCCACACATTAACAAAAATAAACAACTTTGGATAAATAAACTAACAAACTCCCCTTGATCCAAAGGGGTATAGAAGATAAAAGAATTGGAGAAATAAATCTAGACTCATCAAAAAAACTCTGAAGCAACTATAACTAGGGTACTGTACATCTTATTACTGACCAAAACTGATATTATTTCATACAAGAACCTACCCTATGAGTTATGGCATAAAAGGCTGATGAACACAATCAAATCCTGCTCATCTCCTATGATCATTGTACTATACTATAGTAAAACATGATTAAATTATATCCAAAAATATCAATCTACATAAGGATCCACCTAGAATCCCATCAAGGTGACAAGTCCATATTGTATATGGCACATCTCCTAGATGTCCAAAAAATGCTAACAATCTTTGATTAACACTAAAAGTGATATCAATTCTTGTCAACTCATATTATCACTAATGATTAATTAAAGACCAACCAAATGCTATATCTTATCCCCCTATTGGGTGAGAGGTGAGAACCTATGCACTAAGAGAATCAAAATCAAACAATATTTTATGTTTTATGTCATGAATATCAGATAGAGAAATCCAAAAATGGAACTAAAAGAAATAACACAAACCAAAAATATGATGCTATAAGAGATCCTAATAGTGAGCCTAGCAGCTCAAAAAAGATGGGTGAATCATTGATAATTTGGAACAAGTAATCAAGTCCAGCAAGACAATAAACCTTGGTCATATAGGATGATTTCTAATTAGAGAAAGTGTCATAGTAACTAGATTATATACTGCTTTAATGATCCACATAATTTTCCTCAACTTTATTTTCATGTGAAGAACAAGGTTGTCGAGAAGGAAATGCATTTTCAAGATTTCAAATACCACCACATTTGAAATATTTTGGCTCTTTCTTATGCTAACAAGATCCAAAAAAAGATAAATTAGTGAAATAATCACAATATTGAGAAGAATTCCTATGGTGATGTTTGTTTTTTTAAGATCCTAGAGTGTCGATGAGAATGATGTGGAGACTATCTAGAACGATGTGGAGAGTGTCTTAGAGAGTATTTAAAATAATTCTTTTGAAACTATCACTATAAATGTTGATGATCTCTATTATGGGACATATTATTTGTACAATAAGCCTCATAAGTAGGCATACTCTTCTTCTTTACAAACTATTGCTCATGTGGATTCAATAACTCATAAATAGAGTCAAATGTGGCACTAGTAAACTTATCACTAAGCTGTAAAATTTCAACAAAATTAGTGTATGTAGAACTAAGGCCATGTAATGTGATGGAAATAAACATGTCATCAACAATTTTACCCCTGTAGTACAATACTCTTATTCTAGAGTTTTCATACGAGATATATTTAAATACAACTTCTTCAATGCTAAGCTTATTATTAAGCAACTACATTAAGAGATCAATCGTATTATAGGCAGGTTATTTGACATACAAATCTTTTAATGTTTTAAATGATTTCCATACACTAGTTTTAATAGATTTAGTATGAATAATCACATGTATAATATGAAGATTTTAATAAATCAAGAGCATGCTTATCATCTTTTTAATACTCGAGCAATTTTGTAGTGTCAGTGGGTGGTGTAGTGTTTTTTATGTTATTTCTCACAAATCATAAAAAATGAACATATTTTCCATGTTGATTGACCATTCCTTATAGTTTTTTTTATGTTAATCTACCATTTTTAGAGATCAATCTCATAATTTTTTCCATGAATTTTAAATAAGTAAAATAAAAAGGCATGTTACTTGGGGTTTTTCCCTAACCCCCATAAGTAGATTTGATATTCAAGAGTTTAACAGATTTTTCAAAAATTTAAACACAACTTATATCTCCCTTTACAAATAAATTCAAAAGAAAAATTTGACCAAAATATATACACCCAATGGTTATGAAACCTGGACCTCTCCTTGTTAACAAGAAACTAACAAAAATAGGCTCTACACTTCTTCATCAATTAATTTTGAAAATATAGTCTCAAAATATTGTATATGTCCTTGGTTTGTAGGAAAAATATATAAGAAAATTATATGGAAATATTTTACCAAGATATATATTTTTGTTTTAACTTTTTATTTAAAAAATAATATGGTGATAGCTTTCCATGCCATAGAGCATAGAAAAATAAAAAAAATCTCTTAATGATCTTGTGTGATCTCTTTGCTAATGTTGGACTCCATACATGTTAGTTTTGAACTCAAAAATAAAATAAAATCCTTTATATTCTATGCTTGCTTATTTTGATTTATTTTTTTCATTTTTTTGTTTATATTACCATTTTGGTCTACTATGTAGATGAAACATCATACTTAGTAGATCATCGATTCCATACTCAATAGATCACCCCTTTCATAATCGATAGATTGTTGCTTTTGTATGCATCAGATCACTACTTTTGTATGTATCATATCATTAATTTTATTTCACATAGTTTGCACCATTTTTATGTCTTCAATGGCATCCTCTCAAACTGCTTCCATCTACCATGTTTTTTGATATTTAGATTTCTAAAATAATGCATCAAATCTCTCTTAGAAAAGGTTGCCACTCAGTAGTACTTATCTTCAATTTTGTAAGAAAAATTTCTAACTCCTCTTCAATTTTGCCTAGCTCTAATACCTCTTCACAATTAGGATAGGGGGAAAATAATAAAATATTCAATGTAAGTATTCATTTTTTCATATACATAATGTAAGATTTTAAATGGAAGCTTACAGGAGATGGATATTGATTACAAAACTAACTAACAAGTAAAACTACCCAAGCATTAATAAAAACAAACAACTTTGGATAAATAAACAAACAAGATAAACCCACCTTTGATGAGTGTGGAATATAGTCCTAGATATAATAGGAGGCATGGGTATCCCTCCTAGAAAACACAAGATGGTAACAAAGGAGCAACAAATTAAGAAATAAAATCACTAACCTAAGAAAAGAACATGAAGGAACCAAGTGGGGTTTTGGAAGATCCCCAAACCAAAAATTATTTTTAGACTAGTGTGGAAACTAACCTAGGCTCATGAAGAGGGAGGCCCAAGTCTCCACAAAATGACTTTGATATGATCAAGAACCAAATATAAGACCAAATGAATAGCAATACAAACTAGTGGGGTCCCCAATGGGACCCAAACCCTTCAAAACTCAACAAAAGAGAAAATACAACATCACCATACTTATAAAAGAAGGAAAATTTACCAAGAGTAAGGAAAAAACATAAGAGCACCCTAATCCCTAAAGAGCAAAAAAATGACAAGAACAACACTTATTGGGCCAAAGGGGACCTAGTCCATACTTATGTTATGTAGAAGATAAAGATTCATAAGATTGAATGGGGGTGGATGGGTTCCCTCAGGATCCCAGCTTATATAATGAGACCTCCAATTTCACAAGGAGATCCATGAAAATATTAATTTCTATATAAATGTGGCCAAGGTAGAAATACTAAAATAGGCTAGAAGTGTCCTCGCATCCCTGTTCTCATTTTCAATTGTCTAAGAAGTATAATAATTCCATCTGAGATGGTTAATTATGTTTAAGGAATCACCTTCAATAATGAACTTGAGAATACCTTTGTTTACTATGACTTTGATTCCTCAAAGGGTTGTCCTAAATTTTGCCATATGATTATTTTTCACCTTTATTTTTCCAGCATACATGACCACCAAATTTCCATTATTGTCTTTGATCACTCCCCCACCTCTTATGGTCCCTATATTACCTTTTGAGGTTCCATCAAAGTTGAGTTTAAACCAACCATCAAAAGAAAGAGTCCACTTGTTAGATTCCCAAGTGGGATTGTTAAGTAATACAAGATCCTACGGACCATGAGGTCCCATGACAAGATAATGATCAATCCCTCACCATTAGCCACCTTAAAATTATTAGGAATCCTTGGTTCCCAAATTTCTTTAATAGCCTAAATGATTTTTCATTTAGTGATCCACCAATCCAAAAATTTATCTCTAAAAATTATGTGGTTTTTTTAATTTTGAGATGCTCAAAAGGAAATGAGGAAGAGAAAGATTATAGAGTAATTTCAAGGCCTTGTGCTTCCAAGGTAGGTTCTATTTTAAAAATAAGATCCCAAATGGATCTAGGCATGACCTAAGAAATTGTGAATCAACAAAAGATCGAGTGCCAAATAGAAGAAACATAAGTGCACTCTAGGAAGATGTGATTGATAGTTTATTATGATTTCAAGCATACACTACACCTATTTAGAAATTTTAATCCCATTTTATTTATATGATCAATTGAAATAACTTTGTTTTGAAAAGATAACCATGAAAAAATACCAAATTTAGGGATCAAGTTTTTATCCCATAATTTGATCCAAGAAGGGTCATGTTCTAGAAGGTCTTAATCAATAAGGAAGATGGATTTGAAAATGTATTCCCCTAAATTTTTTTAATGCCAAATGATTTTATCTTTTTTAGGAAAGAAACTGATGTGGATTTTAGAAATTTTAGAATTCAATAGATCTAAGAACCTGTTCTAATCCTCAGTCACATCTAGAAAGTGAAGTTGTTTCCATCTAGGGACCAAATTGTCTAGAGACAAATAGTTCTATATTTTAACCCTTACTAATTATTTAAATAAATGAAAAAATATTTGCATCCATCGATGACTATAATTCAAAATTTAAATATCTAGGGGTCCTCCCAAAAATCAATAGTTTTGTCATTGACAATAACCCATTTGTAACCTTTAAAAATAAGGTCCCTTATTTTAATGAATGTTTTCTAAAAGTTATAAAATTGATTAGGGACTTCTTATTTTAAAATATAGTCTTCATCCTTATTGGTTAAATTCCTACCTTTAATGACCTTGGTCTAGTTGTTGTCCTCTTTCATGATTTTTCAAGCCTGCTTCGTCAATAAGGCATGGCTTATACTTTTGACATGTCAAATCCCCAAGCCACCTCTACCTTTAAGTTTTCATACCTTATCCCAAGTGAGCAAGGGAATTCTATCAGAATGATCCTTTCTTGACCAAATAAATCTTCATTTCATTTACTCAATTTTATTTTCTACTTTTGATAGTATCTTAAAAATAGACATCTAATAAATTGGCATAATTTACAATGAATTTTTAATAATAACAACCTTTTTTGCCTAATATAAGTAGTTAGCTTTCCAAATACTGAATTTTTTATAAAAAAATTTCTAGCAATGGGTTCTATGCATAAATACTCGACATATCCTTAACTAATGGCATACCCAAGTACAAAGTAGATAAAAATCAAATTTGGCAGCTTAGAATTTTAGAAATATTATTCTACAATTCAGGGTTGGTATGAATAAAGAAAAGAGGTCTTTTGACCAAAATAACACTCTATCAAGAAATAGATTCATAGTTCTCTAGAATTCCTTTGATAGATTTGACTTATTTTAGTACAAAAATCCCAAGAATGAAGGTGTCATCAATAAATTGTTGGTGTATAACTAGTTTTATATGGGGAGAAATTTGGAGCCCCTTAATCAAACCTTCCACTCTAGCTTTCTGTCTTCCAACTAAGAGCCTATGCCATAATAATAAATAGGTACATAGATAAAGGATACCCTTATCAAAATTCCATTTTCAATTCAAATAATCCCTTAGGGATTCCATTAATAAAAACTAAGAATTTTGAAGTGATAATACAATTAAAGATAAGCTTCCTTAAGAATTTATTTAATCCTAGTTTCTTAAGAATAAGCATGATGAACTGATAGGATGCTCTATCATAAACCTTCTAAACATATAGTTTGAGTAGCATACCTACTCTCTTAGATTGATCCAAGGAATGGAGGTCCTCATGAATAAGGATTATGTTGTCTATGATTTGTCTTTAAGAGACAAAAGTACCTTGTTGACTTGATATGATCTTAGGGACCAAAGGTTGAAGTCTTAGAATGAGCATCTTGGTATAGATCTTGTAAAACGTATTATAAATACTTGTAGGTATAGAAAATTTTAGGTGAATATCTCCTTATTTTTTTGGAATAAGCACCAAGAAGGTACTATTACTCTCTTTGAAGATAGATCTCATTCTAAAAAATTTAAAAATAGCAACCCCCACATCATGTTGGATACTATCCCAAATTTTTTTGAATAATAAGGGAGGGAAGCCATCTAGACTAGTTGCCTTGTCCCCTTACATTGAGAACACTACATATTTCACTTTTTATGATTGGGTTATTTAAGAAGATCAACATTATCCTCAAAATCAAGAATCCTATCAAACAACATGAGAAATTTTTCATCAGGACCTGGGGTTGGGTAGGATCTACAAAGAAGATTCTCTTGAAGAAGTTTACAACTTCCATATTTATATCATATTCATCCTTACATCTAGTACCATCATCTTTGAACAAATCTATTATTCTAAGGGTGTTCGAATTTCTACAATGTATTTGAAAGATTTTTTTTGAATTTATGTCCCTTATTTAAACCATATATTTCTAGATCTTTGTCTTCAGTAAGTTTCCTCCCTGGATTTTAGATTATAGAAGGTGATTAAGAGTTATTTATATTTATAATAGGTTTATTGGTTCATTCCATTATTTTGAATGTATTATTCTAACTCCATATGAGACTCAAATATTTCCTATTTCCTCACAAAGATGTTGCCAAAAACCTTCTTATTCTAAATTTTTAGGCTCATCTCAATCATTTTTGGTTTAGAAGAAAGAAAAAACATATCTTATGCATCAATCTCATCATTCCACCAATTATTCATGGTTTCCCATAACTCCAAGTGATCTAACCACATATTTTCAAACCTAAATGGAAGACTTCTAATCCTTGGGACAACTTCCTTAAAAAACACCATAGGATTGTGATCTGATCCTATTTTAGGGAGAACCTAAAGTGTATAGTGGCAACTAAGATCCTAATAAGTTGTTATCATAAATATATCCAATCTAACTTGAATGTTGTCCATCCCTATTCCTATATTGGTTTAAGTATACAGTCCCTGCATAATTCCACATCCTAAAAATACATGCACATTATAAAATCATTGAAATATGCCATACTATCATTGTATTCAATATTTCATCCCTTCTTATCTTATGGATTTAGGGGAGTGTTGAAATCTCTCACCACATCCAGTCCCATCCTAAAGTGAGCTATATAAATTGTGGTCATAAGTTCTATCATGTTTTTTCTTCATTAGTGACTGATATTATACATCCACAACATCTTTCAAAGTCTTTGACTCTTGATATTATTGAATCATTAAGGGCTCAAATGATTTATATATTGTAGTCATAATATCATAATTTACATATGCACAAACCAAGTTATGAGTTTTTGGTCCTATAGTGGATGTTTTTTGGACTTTTTCTAATTTTGCATATCATATTATACATCTATACCACTCGGGCATACATTGAACAATATCAATGGGTGGTGGAGGTGAACAACCTTTCTGACTATCATCATTATCTTCATCCTCACTACCCTTACCATCATTTTAAATTTATATAGTCCTAATGTCAACATAAGATGATTTTTTTAGGTTGGATTGGATTCACCCTTTTCATCAAATACAAAATCCTCATTGACATGTATAATCTTAGGTTTTGGATCCATGCATCAACATGCCTTCAGCTCTTCATTGTATCCAAATAAAATGTATGTAAATTATTTACTATCTATTTTATTAATCTTGTTTTAAGTGACATGTATATATTTTTTACAAATAAAAACACAAAGATGTGATATTAAAGGCTTATTCCTAATCCATGATTCTTGTGGGTTAGTAACATTTAAATCTTTAGTCAGAGTTTGATTTAATAGGTAGACCACTATGTCAAATGATTTTTCCCATTTTGTATGAGGCAGGGGAGAACTAAATCATGCTACATATTGTTTCCATAATAGTGTAATTACACAATTATGAAATTATAATTTATTTTTTACAATAATATGCAATCAACTATCAATGAAATCCATGTGTTTTTAAGAACTTAGAAGACTATTTATTTGTGTATTTCCCCCCTTGAAAAAAATGGAGGATATGGATTTTATGACTAAATTTATGTTCCATATATGATTTGAATTATTTGAAGCCTTTAAATGCTTTATCCTTAGTATTTAGGAAATATACTTATATTTTTTATGAGTAATCATCATAAAAGAGTTGAAAGTACTATAAGCCTCTTAGATTGGGTCGCATGGGTTCATAAAGATTTGTGTGTACCATATCTAATAGACCAATAGATAAAAATGTAATTTTAAAAAATGTATCTTCTTGTTGTTTTTTACATAAACAAAAGGATCATATCTATATTAATTTTGAGTGAGGGAAGGCCTATTACCAATTTATCTCTATTGAGTATAGTCAAGTACACAAAACTTAAGTGTCCATATATTTTTGCCAAAGATTAACTAATTTGGTATCTTTGGCAAATAAGCTTCATTAGATTTTCAGACTACATCAAAATAGAAAATATTTTATCTAATATAATCTATTGCATTAATTTTAGAGCCTTGATACTTGTCTTGAATGATACAATATTGTTTTTATTTTACTAATCAAATTCCACCACAAAGCTTTGATGTAGTAAAATTTATCATAAGACAATAGTTTTTGGTGGAGTCAAGAACATATATGACATTAATGTGTCTAAATACATCATTATAAAGTGGTAAGTAAATATATTGCATACCATGGACACTATATGAGGTATCATTTACAATAGATAAATTACCTCAATAAGAATAAGAGTTAAAAGTGGTGAAATAATTCTTGTGTCCTATCATGTGCCTTTTGGCACTAAAATCCACATATTATACTAAATTTGGAGATGGATTTCATCATTTTTCTATGTAGTATAGAAATAATAGTCATCTAAAGAACAATTTTTTCTAGAAATGTTCACATGCTACTATTGTGAAGAAGAATTATGTGTCCAAATAGGATTATTGTTGTTGGAGAATCATTGAGTAAATCCATTGTATAATAAATCCTTAAGTTCATGGAATTATTTTCAATAGATTCAATAAAACTTATGATAATGGAGTTTATGCCCATGTTGACTCTACTAGTTATTATGCTTACGAGAGTGTTTTTAAGGCTTCATTTTCCTTTTCCTATTCTAATGTGATGCAAGTTCATATTATTCTTATGAATCTTAGTATGCTATATGCATTGATTCTTCCTTATAAGACATTATATATATATATATATATATATATATATATATATATATATATTATGTCTTATAAGGAAGAATCAATGCATATAGCATACTAAGATTCATAAGAATAATATGAACTTGCATCACATTAGAATAGGAAAAGGAAAATGAAGCCTTAAAAACACTCTCGTAAGCATACTAGATATTTTAAAAAGTTTTTTTCATTTATGATATATTGAGATATGCCTCAAATATATTATAGTCTAGTGGTAATGATCTTAGGATGATGGGTACCATGGATACATTTAACACCATCTCTCCTAATGTTTATCTGCAATGAATAAACTCTTCCATTTTTTGTCATGTATTCGACTTTAAATAGTGAGTTTGATTTTTTATATGTAAGATGGTATTATAATTCTTGGATTCATATATGTTACTAAGTTTATCTCATGAATATTTTGATATAATAGTATTTTAAATATGATATTGGACCTCATATGATACCTCAAACATAATGATCAATTTTTCCTTCTAGTATTATTTGTCAAAATTTAATTTTTGGTCAGTGTAAGAGGCTTGTTGATTGAATGTGACATCAATAACCAACCAAATATATTTAAATTCAATGTAAAATTTCACCTTGGTTTTCCATGCTACGTAGTTATCATCATGCAGAATGTGTATCTATAAAAGTAAATCATAGATAGTTTCTGACCTTTTTAAAACATCATATGTGGGAGATGGTTAATTTCCTTATCATTCCAAAAGGTGTCCATTTCATATTATTTAAATCATATATATAAATCCTCTCGATATACAATTCCATCCTATATACCCATCAATACATAGAGGAAACTCATTTTTGTGTGTGTGTGTGTGTGTGTGTGTGTGTGTAAGACACATTAATACACATGAGATTATATTCATACATGGTACTTATAAATGAAAATGATTTGTATTATAAACAAAACTTATTTATAAGGAAATACTTATACATGGGTGTATACTTAGATTTTCCAATTATTAGGATTTATGTCAAATGATAGTGGTGAATGGGAAATGGATGGAATATTTAATGAAAAATATTTTAGCTATGTTTTTCCTTGACAATGCATAGGGATGATTCCACATACTTTGTTTTTTGAGCTATCTTAAGCTATATATGCAATATTTCAATTTAAAAACATTAATAGTAAGTGTGAACTAAATGAATCATTTAGACTGAATGTTGTGATATGACATTTTGAAAACTTTGTTTTAAGCTTGGAAAGTTACAAATAAAATTATAATTAAATTTTGATAAGGATTAAAATAAAAATATTTAGGAAAATATATTTTATATAATATTAGATAATGTGGAATAATTTTAGGTTCTAACTCCTGGTTTACAAGGTACATAATTAATTTAATTTTTAGTGGCTTCATGTTTTTTTTTTCTATTTTTTTAAAACTATAGAATCTATAAAAAAAATCCTTAAATTTTCTTATAGACTAAAATTTTATAAATTATTATTTTTTATCAATATTGACATTTAAACATGTCCCTTGCCTTTATAAAAACTCACACAAAAAATAACAAAAATCATAACTTAGCATAGATGTTTATATATTACTAGGGCATGGCCAGATAAGGTGGCATGTAGAAAAGTAGTCAAATTCAAATACCCAAAAAACAAAAGAATATAAACTCATGAAGGTTTGAGATACTAACCAACAAGATAAATAATCCTTTTTTATAAATATTACTAAAAAGGCTAATAGCTCCATAGTGTTCAAATTAAAATAACCTTATCTCTTTATCATCCAAAATGATGACCTCATCACTAAGAATAACCATAGATGAAGAGCACCCTACCAGTTTTTTCTTAGAACCCTTGACTCTGAGATTGACATCACCCACTGATGCAATAACTTGATTTCTTACCATATAGCCCTTTATTTTTATTGTGACTACCTTAATAGGTGACCCTACCAACCATGGAATATTAACAACCAACCCATGAATCACCAATTTTGCCAAAAATTTCACTATATCCACTCGATTTTTATTGTGAAGAGATACCTTACAATGAAATAATTCTAGAATTATAATTTTTTGCTACACTAATGGAAACATTATCAAAAATTGTCCCTTTTTAGCATCATTATCACAAACCTTTTTTAATCTCTTCCATAAATCCTACTAAAACTAAGAAGCACATCTCCAAAGCTCTAAAAGCTGATACTGAAATCAAACCAACACCATCTGAAGTAGAGAAGGGTAGTTTGGGAAAGGGACCGAACTCAGAACTACCTATCCCATCTACAAAACCAAGATGATGCTCTAGCCTTACAAAAAAATCCACCAGTTTAAAAACCACCTCATAATCCATAATTAGTGCCATGATATTTGTTGTAAACATGGTAGCTATTGTAGATTTAACCATAATGTGCATGCAATGAGCCATATAATCCTTTCCCAAAAATTTTAATATGTCCTAAAAGATTTCTTCTGAGGGAACCCAAAAAATATGTTTGATCCTAGCTTGAGATATGCCACCCTCAAATGTTATTTCTCAAGCTGAGTTGATACCATAAACTATCATAGTTTCAAGCACTAGATCAACCTCTCTTTGTGTTAAATACCAAGCATCCATGACAACCAAAAAATTGCTTAAGTGTAAATGGAGAGCTTCCACCTAGCAATATCAAATCAAATCCACACTCTTGCCATAAATTTATTCTACGTCCACCCTTTTTCACATGGCTAAGGACATCATGAAATAAAAATGCCACTAAAAATTTGATGGAGGTGGTGAGGATAATTATGGTTAAATCAAACCATAATAAATAATAATAATCAAAATCAATTGATTATTATAATGGATTAAAAAAGATTAGTTTTGATATATTTAATATATTAAAACCCATATTAATGGAAAATACATTTGGAAGTCTTCCCAAGTAGATCTAAGGTTATCCACCCACATTTCTTCTCTTTGATCAATCCCACAGTTGGCAAGGAAATCCATAATTGAGTTTGCCTCTCTCTAACGGTACTTGCAATATAAGGATGAAAAATTGTCCAAGCTAGCCCATAAATTGGCAAAAATAATTTCTAATAAGTGGTTTATTTTTCATAAGGGCAAAAATTAAGATCTCATAGTCACCTTCAATTATAATATTGTCAATTTTATAATGGATTGCAAGATCAATCCCAATGGATAGAGCTTGAGCTTCATTGTTTATGCCATCTAAAATTTCTCTAGAAATTGCCCTAATCAATGAACCACTACAATCCATTAGAATACAACTTGTACTGGAAGCACCTAGATTTACCTAAGAGGCACCATTAAAATTTCATTTAAACCACCCTGGTGATGGAGGGATCCAATTAGACTTTTCATTTATTAATCTTTTACCTAAAATTACTAATGACCCATTAGCAGGTAACTTTTATGAGTTATAGTAAATTTTTAATTAAGAATATGACCAAGATCTCTAGATATCTCTTAATTAAAATTCTAGATGGTGGGTAAAAAAACAATTAAATTGAAAAATCTATAATAAATGTATAAAATCACTTTAAAGATTTTGTGAAGATAGAAAATATAGACATCGATTAAATAAATTATATTTTTTAACTTTATAGTTTTTTAAATATTGAATTAATTGTCTTTTCAAGTAAAGTATTATGAAAAAATTTAAATTAAATTAAAGTTAACTAAATAAACATATATTTTATGATTGTGAAGCCTTAAATTTTTATAAAATATGAAAACTATAGGCTTAAGAATAAAATAATAAAAGAGGCCAATGAAAATCAACCTCTATGTGTAAATAAGAATGGAGCTCCACGCAGCCTAGGTGCACCTCCTTTGGATAATTTGGATTTTAGTTTTTCTATTATTTTATTGTTTTTCTCCACCATGCTAATTTTTGCACTAAATATAAACATTATTTGGCTGTAAAGTTGGAATTGTAGTGTTGTGAGAAATATTTGGACATTGCACTCTAGTTGGGAACTCTGATACAATATATGGCACTCTTGAATATCAACAAAACAAAACTGTGTTATGTTATCCTTTATGGTTACTCTACAATGGAAATCCCCTATAGTGTAGGTTGTGATAATTTGATACGATACTTATTTTCATGGCAAGACAAAAATAAATTAATGCCTTATTTGAATAAACTGTTGTATTTTTTGCCATCCTAATTTCATTTTGTCATCTAAGAATTAGATAAAATTAGGATAATCTATAAAGAGAGAAGAACTAAATGTTGTGTTGTTGAACATGTTTATGTATGAAATGAAATTGAACTTTCATGTGATTTGTGTGCTCATCAAACACTAGATTGTGAACGAGTTTAATAACATCCTAATTGTCACAATGTATAACTATAGGTTGAGTTTGAGGCATTAAAAAATATTAGTTACATCATGTTCTCTTCAATCTATGATAAATTAAGGAGGGTATGTTATAATAAATTAATTTGTTTAATTTTTAAGTTAATTTATCCTATCTTAATAAAATATGCAAGTGAGTAATCTACTCACATAGAATGTTATTCCTATGTATTGGGAGGAATATAATTCCACAAACCATTATTTGATCAAATTTAGACATATTCTAGTCCATATTGAAAATTGAAACTATTATTATTAAATTTTTATAGTATCAATTATCTCAAATATTGTAATCCAGGTTCTCTATTATCATATTTCAATTTTGAGTTTATTGAAATTACATATCATATTCTACAGATTTTAGTTTGAATGTTTTTGAAATTCAAAGTTATTAAACTAGTAGTTTATATTATTCTAGTTTGTTGAAATAATTAAATATTTTTTTGTAAATAATGTTAAGTAATTAATATTTCATTTTAATGAAATCAATTAAAAGTTGAAAAAATGATCCTCCCCTAATTTGAATCTGATCTTAGATAAGTTTTAAACCACCAATGTTCTCTTGGAATGCTCCCAAAATTCAATGAAACTAAAATAAACAATGTTTTAGGGAGGCTAGTCAAGTTGATAATATCTTAGCCAATATGACGGACCATACACTTAAAAAAATTGAATGTGTCATATTGAAAATAATGATAGACAGTAACAAACTTCAACAACCTCATTAATATTAGTCATCATTTGATAAAATGTAATATTATATATTTGACACATTGAGGGAGGTATGATAGCATTGATAAAAGAGTATTTAATATCTCCCATGCTTAGAAAGATTCAATGTCAATGTGAAAAAGTAGAGTATTAACTATCCCATGCTCAAACATTAACCTGACATAAACATCTTTACTCTCAAGGACCCTCTGAGAAGGGGTGCCCCTTCTCGAAGACGCTAGTCCAGGTCCTCTACAACATCAACGAGTAGCTGTAGATGGAGGACGTCGACATCTCCTAACACAAGTGCACCCTATGCAGAAGGTGGCTCAGGTGGTGGTTACGAGTGACTATGGCCTCTGTGGTGGCTTCAACAACATGGTTCTAAAGCAAGTGGAGAGGTGCATGAAGGAGCTATGATAGGTAGGTGTGGGGTACATGATTGTGAGCGTGGGCAAGAAAGGATCCACATACTTCTAGTGGCAGCTGTAGATTCTTGTGTGGATTTGTATTTTGAGATGCCGATTAAGGATGCCAAGGCTATGGGCAGTGCGATTTTAGGGTTTGAGGGTGTGGTGGATCATGGCCTTTTTCTTGACATGGCTACAGCCATCATTATTACTGGATCCGATGGTGTCTTTGTCAAATCAAAGTGATAGAGAAACCATTGGTATTTTGTAGAATTTTAATGTTACGGTAAATGCTTGTGTGTCGTTATTGTTTATTGCAATGGTAACCTGCATTGTTGGCCAAGGCAGAATGCTAAAGATATATATTTTTTAGTATTCTTTACCCTATGCTGTTAGTTATTTGAGGTTTCAGGTCCTTTTAAAACTTGGGTACTTTTATTGGACTATGTTTGTGGTTTCAGGTCCCTGAAAAACCTAATTTTGATACTATTCTTCAGTAGGTTTCAGGACTGCTTTTCTTGGTGGTTGTTAATGCTTTATCTTTTTTGATTCTATTAAAGGGTTTTAGGGTCCCTTCAAAACCTGCTTTTACCATAATCTAAAACTATCCCATGCTTATAGAGTATGGAAATGATAAAATGAACTATTTACTCTCCTATGGTCAAGGGATGACAATCATATACCATAGTTATGACATTAATCATTCTTTCTCTATTAAATTCTTGGTTTTCATCAATTATGGAACTGTCAAGCTCATTCAACTCTAAATCATGTCATTCCTCATGGTTTCAAACATGTCATCTCTACCTCATTTTTATCATCACACTCTCATGTCATTTTTCAAAGGTATCTACAACTACTTTGATGGTGATATCATCCTTAAAGCACTAATTTATCAAGCATTAAATGTCTTTGGAGTAACAATCGACCCACCCTTCAAAAAAATCAAGTTAAGCCATGACCTATCATTTTTTTTCCTAATTATACTAGTATTCAACACTCTCCAATTCATTTTAAGCCATCCAATGGGAGATGATTAGACTCTACATGAAACTAAATAATTTAAGGTGTTTTGGGAGCTTTAAAAGCCTGGTAAAAAGGTACAAAAAGCACCATCAAGCTATGGAAGGTGTAAAATAAATGAATTAGAGAGATTCTTAAACACTTATATAGGATCCAAGATGTTTAAAATGAAAGGTGAACATGACACATCCTCCTTAATTCTCTCTCATCTTAAATCCATTGAGGCTAAGATAGAAAAAGCATTGGAATAATAGTCTAAGTTAAAGGCTTTCAATTTCAAGCATGAATTTCCTTTAAATCCAAATGTCTCAACCTTGCAAGAGATAACCTTATCAATTATCCCTTCAATGGTTAGAATCTCTACAAGGAAATGAGGTAATAAAAAGAAACTTGTTGTCACGCTTGAAAAATATTTCTAGATGATTGAGCATGTTGGCCACCTTCCAGGTCTACCTTCACTCTAAACCATTCTCTTTGAATATCAATTAAAAATGGATTAACTTATCTCAAACTAAAATAGGGGTGTTATATTTTATCAAGATATTTATTAAATTCTCATGGGTAAGGGCACATTTGATAATCTCACATGAAGGTAATCCTAAACTAATATGATTTAACTATGTATGAGAAAGAAAATAAAAGTTAAACTATTTGATCAATGTAATATTTTTGTTAATTATTCTATTGCAACCTTCTTCTATATTCCTACTTAGCATTCAATTAATCCAATATACTCTTTATCTTTTCTATTGTATTAAAGAAATGAATGTATAAAGTTATTAACTTATTCATACAGGTGAGGGCCCCAATATAACCCTTTTACCATATTAAAAAATAATTATCTTGACATGTAGTATTGACATCTACCCATTCTACACATATATAAGAATATATTGGCTTCTTATCTTTTCAAGGGATAATATTCTTATATTGTGTATTCTTAATGGGAACTCAAAATATGGAAATGTTTCTTATATTTTATTCTTTAATTGCATCAGTTTTCATAATTATCTACAATTGGTTTACATATATATATTTTTTTATTAAATCTTTCTTCACATTTCTTCATAGTATAGGGCATGGATGTGATCATGCTAAATAAAATGGAACCCCTTCCAGGAAAAAAATTCATTTGTTTCCCCTTTTATTGAGCCCAATCTTAACTTCATTAATTTCAAAATCTTAGGCATCTATCATATCACACACTCGAAGTTTTTATTGTACTTATGATAAATCCCTATTTGTGTGTATTAAAATATTTTTTCAAGCTATTAGTTTTTAAGGGACAAGTATTTTTGTGTTTTATAAAAGTTCTCTTTTATCCATAGAAAATATGGAAGAAAGGAAGGTCTCAGAATCCTAGTCCTAGAATCCATCTTGCCCCTCCCTAGAGGCTAATTTTGATAGATAATCATCCCTCCCCAAAGTCAGAGTTGTTAGTGTCATGGGGCCAACTCAAATCCAAGTTCCCCATGTGTACTCATAGAACCATATTTTTTAGAGTTGTTAGATCACTAGGAGACTTGATTCAATCAGAGATCACTAAATGTACTCATACACCTAGATTTGTTAAAGAATCAAGAGGCTTGATCCAATCAAAAATATCATGTGTTTTTATGTAATTATATTCGTCATAGTTGTTAGAGCATCGAGAGGTATGATCGAGATAAATAATGGCACATGTCCTTTCATACACCAAGATAATTTTACTCTTAGGAAATTCCCATCATGTCAACCCATTAACATCATAATATACCTAAGAAATAACCATTTTTATGTCCATATTATGTATGAAGTACATTATATGCTATGAAATATGTCTATGGATATCTGATGCCACGATATGACCATAATCTTCTAAAGTTTTTACTTTAATGTAATACATACTTCATTGAATAATTCTACTAACAATTCAAATGGACATGGGTTAGAGTGATGTGACTTAATAAAAACAATACATGTGGATCCCGTTGAACCCAAATTTTTTATAATAAACTACTACCTAGCACATGAAGGAGATACAATGTCATTCTTAATTTTTAAATATTATTATCAATACATAATTATATGAAATGAGAATAGTGGCATTGACGACCAGTCATAATGACAATTTTATGATCTTTTTTATAAACAAAGGCTATTAGTTAAATGTTATTGAAATATTAAACTTTTTTTAGTTTTGAGTTGATTTAAATTTCATCAAAATAGATCAAAATGAGATTCAAGATTTGAGTTAGATTACAGACTAAGGTCACCATTTTAAAAGATGTAATATCAATTTAGTTGAAATACTATCTCATTAATTATAGATTAATCAATAAACTTAATAAATTGATAAAGTTATTTATATGTACAAAAATAATTTCCTTTATTTATAAATTCAAATAAAAATCAAACTCTCAACTATGAAAGTAATCAACTTCCATATAAATATGTAACTTAGTAATATTTTATAACTTGTACCAATCTCTTTTATAATTCAAAATAATTCTATCTCACACTTTAAAATTTAACCAAGTAATATTGTGTTTATATATATAACTTGTTATAATAAATACAAATCATGTAATAGTATTAAGATAAGAAAATTAAAGTCATTAATTATTTTTTTGTATGTTTCCAAAGAGTGATGCATATTTGGGTTTGCCCCACATGATCTAACCATGTATGTAAGTGTGAGACTATTTTCTTATTAGAATGCATTATGCCATTAAATTACTAGGTTGGAGGTAATCCAAAAAAAAGGATTATTTTTTTCATAAATAAAGCATATTTTCTCTCCTAAGAATAATATGTTTTCTATCCCATACATATGCGTGTACTTTTCTAGAACCTTTCCCATGTTTTTAATGTATACTATCATAATATTTATTTTAATTTATTTGATAAATTTGTCATTAATTTCACACTATGATATCACCCAAATAAATAAATAAATTGAATTTAGTAACCATTCATAGTGTTGAATGAAATAACATTGTATTCTGGAGTTCTTGTACGTAAACCACAACACAATATCAAAAATGTTTCCTTGTAATTTTCAACAAGACAGGGCTATTAGAATGTGGTCATTGGTGTCATGTTTTGTCATTGATATCTTAGGTTGACTTGGTTCCTAGATGTATTAATGAAAAAGTGGCATTTTTTATAGTGATGGGAGGCTATAGCATGAGTGCATGACTATGAGGTGTTAGAGAATGATTTGAGGGTATTCTAGATGTTCTGGTGAGGTCCTAGTTCCTTTGGAGTGAATAAAAGTACAATTCTAGATTTTGAGAAGCTAGACCATCACATATCATCATTTAGGTATGATTAGATCATAAAAGAGTTGTAACTAGGGTCATTGGATCAACAAATGCATATGATGGAGTGATCTCATGAGTCGAGCAAGTACACATCATAATTAAATTGCTAGTAAATGAAATCATGCATAGAATATTTTACAAGAATGAGAGAAAATAATGAAATAATTTATATCATGTTGAATTGAGAATAAATATGAATTTCTTATACAAGGGTTCAGAGTTCACAACTCTCACAGCTCTCAAAACTGTCACATCTCACAACTAAGTAGCTCAAAAAATCCATAATATATTACATAACTACATTATACTTCCATAAATGCATTTTAAATATGAAGGGAGAGAGGTGAATATATAGGTTGGAGAGGAAAATATCCCATACATTTTAGTGAATGTGAGACTAATATTTCTAAGTAACCCAAATGACCTCTAGATCCCTAAGCAAGCTAATACAACTATGTAGACAAAACCTAGTGGAAAAAAGGCCTATACAAACACCCCCCATAAGTGCATCTTAGGTGGGTGATGATAAAAAAATGGGTCCTAATAACAAGGCCTGATGAGGTACCCATGTACAATTGAATCTCTCATAAAGTAGAGAAAAGGAGAAAATCTATAGGAAAAACTCCCCCCCTAAAAAAAAGAGATAAAGAAGAGAAAAGGCTATAATTTCCCCTTGAAGATGATGAAGCTACCAAATTGGACCACATCCCAATAAGATCTCATAAATGATGAAGGTCAATGATGAGATTCTCTACCTAAAGACTGTAAAAGCTCCATCTGCATTAAACAATGTTTCTTCCCTTTGGTAAAGGAAGAACACAATGTGTGCACTAAAAGTTTTCCCATTACACAATAGAAAATGAAGGTAGAAATATGAATATCTCTAAATGTGGTCCAAATTGTATCTATGATATAGGTCTATCAAGAATGTGTACATAATCTGAAAGTAATACCATTGAAGTGAACCAGTCAGAAGAATGACATGGAACATTCACTGAAATAATGTCCATGTGAAGAGTAGAGCATGAATCACCAACTAAAGAAAGAAATTCCATAGTAATATATGAGTTGTTGATGCTCACAATAGGTGTAATCATATCATAAATAGTGGATTCTTCCAAAGTACAAGGTTGTGAAGGCTCTAAAAGAGCAATAATCAGCACAAGAATGGAAGTAGAATCTATAAGAGGACAACTAAGGTATGGTAGAATCTTTTCCTATAGTGGGGGATCGGCAGAATGAAGAGCATTATCCACCATGGATATATCATCACAAGAAACAAAAGTAGGAGGTGAGAGTACAACTATCTCTAAAGAGATGATAATTAATGGAGGAGGTGTGATGTAAGTCTCAGTTAGATCTTTAAAAAGAGATTATAACATGCTCAAAATAGTGCATAGAGACTTTGTATGTTCCACATAGAAATGAAGATCCATATAAATATATATTAATATAGAGGTAAAAACCTTGCCATAATTATTAGCCCACTTATTGAACTGAACATGTTCAGTGGGTGAAAGAATCTATCCATATAGAAATGGAATACAATTCTTGTATGTGATGAAGTGTTCCATATAAGCACACCATGAAGCATAATTATCCTTTCCAAAAAGGATCACTGGATATGGAAAAACCCTCCTCATATGGAGTAATAGTGCATGATCTAGAGATGGACTTTGGACTACACCAAAAATGAGTCTAGTCAAATGAGAGCAATTTGTGTATAAGTGATAATGCACACTCAAATAGATGTCAAGCTCTGCTAACAATGCATTCAAGAATACAAGAGTAATATATGTAAGTAGTCACAAAATGGGCATAGGTAACATTTAAAAAAATTGATGTGTGCATGAGAGAGAATGCAAGGACCATAATAACTTCCTTGAGATAATCAGTAGGTAGCCTCCCCTCAAATTTTGGCACTTTATAAAGTAATGTGTTTTACAATGAAAACTATCCCAATCCATGGGAAATAATAAAATAAACACTTTTGTAAAAGATGACACTCAATTTTGAGTTACTATTTGTAAGATATAAATAATATAATTTATCATAAATAGGGCTATTAACTAAAATCTTGAAACTTAAAAACAACACTCTTGGGTGAAAAAAAATATGTCTTCCAACCACATGAAATGATGAACCTCCTCAAGCAATCAAATGTCATAAATAACCCTACCCATACACCCTTATGTGTTTTTATAGGAAAAAACTATTTTAAATAGTGTTTTAATTAAAAAGTTATTTAATTGAAATAAAAACATGCTTTTGTTTTTTAATTATTCTAGGGAAATTTTAGGTTTTTATATTTTTAGCAAGGAGAAGACCTTCAGGCATATGACACCAAGAGGAGAGAGGAATTATTTGTATGTAGTGAGGCACTACCATTGTTCTTGCTCAACCTATAAATCAACAAATCATAGACAATATGCCATGGGAGAAGTAAGACTCAACTATAAAAATATAGAGAATGGTGAACTCAGATCTACCACCACATGACCAAACATAGATCTAGATTGGTTTAAGATGTCATTACAGGCTAGAACTTCTTTATCCAGGAGGGTATGGAAAGGTCATGGGAGGCTATAAAGTGGGAAAAATACCATGATGGATAATTGGTATTGGCATGACATCTACACCACCTAAGCCAACCTATTCATCTTATTTATCCACTTGTCAAGGTTTGATATATTGAATCAAGGATAGGCAAAGGTTGTGAGGCAAAAGGTAATAGTAGTTGAAGGATGTGAGGAGGAAATAAAACCTTTCTTGTAGCTAGTCCAAGATAAAAAAAAATTCCAAGCCACCAGAAAATAATGAATACTATGCTTAAAGGCAAAATCATGAACTATTGGGGTGTGAAAGGAAAAAACTAGATTTCAATCTCTAGATTCTCCCTTTGCTAGAAAATGACTCCCTGTAAGCATCCAACACTACCTCAAATATTGACCAAATCGAATAATAAAACATAGGTCTTCATCAACAAACTCCAATGTTAAGTAAGGAATTAACGTAGAGATCCCTCCTCTTGCAAATCTAATTCCTAGTACCTGGGTGGTAATATAACATTTCACAGGATCCAAATTACCACACCACCTTCACTTCTACTCTTCAATGTATCACCCTTGGATTTCAATGCTATAATAGGTCTCTTTCCCATGCCACTTCCCATGTAGTTGTGTCTTTGGCAGATCTTCATGACCAAACCCAATGTAGCATAAATCATAATCACATCAGATTTGGAAGTGAGTCACCTTGATGCCATAGATGAAAAACTTAACATAATGGTAGATCAAGTTATCCTTCCAATGCCTTAGTCCACACCATAGCCACATCCTAGCTATGCCACATCTACAAATCTTAAATGTAGTCCATAGAAGAGTAGGTTGGTTATCTCAGGCAGACCATTGATTCAATATTAGCATAAGTATATCTTAGGTTATAGATCTATAGCTTAAAAAATTATACTGCCAATATAAAATTAAAACACATGTAACCAAATAACAAACAAATGCCAATTAGAGAATAAACCATAGATGATCCACTCTAATATATAGTGATCTTGATTATGGTGGGGATAATTTTTCATATCTACAAATAAACTCATATAACCAATGCAAACAAGATCCACCAATACTGTAGATTTTATAGAAAAAGATCCCTAAGTTTTTGAGATTTCAAAAAACTACCCTAAATTTTTTTGTAAAACCTCTAAGAAATTGTCTCACAAATATGAAAATAAACTCTAGATTTAAAAAAGAAATCTTACAGCATAATAAATCAAACAATCAAGAACATAGATTGGCACTCTAATACCATAAAAGAGTTGCATCTAGTATCACTAGATCAATGAATGCATATGATGGAGTGATCTCATGAGTCGAGCAA
Organism: Torreya grandis; assembly: GCA_037957365.1. Lineage (NCBI taxonomy): Eukaryota > Viridiplantae > Streptophyta > Pinopsida > Cupressales > Taxaceae > Torreya > Torreya grandis. Next base: position 102,706 of record JARHVA010010441.1, on the reverse strand, counting down.
GTACACATCAAAATGAAGATGCTAGTAAATGAAATCATGAATAGAATATTACAAATGAGTGAGATCAAATAATGAAATACTCTATATCATGTTGAATTAAGAATAGAGATGAATTACTTATATAAAGGCTCAAAGTTCATAGCTCTCAAAACTATGACAAATCACAACTAAGTGGATCAAACAATCCACAATTTACTACATTAATTGTATTATACTTCCATAACTTCATTTCAAATATGAAGGGAGAGAGGTGCATATATAGGTTGGAGAGGAAAAGATCCCATATATTCTAGTGAATGTGAGACCAATCTTTCTAAGTAACCCAAATGAATTCTAGAGCCCTAAGCAAGTTAATAAAACTGTGTAGGCGAAACCCAATGGAAAAAAGGCCTACACCAATAGATAAAAATGTTTGAGTATTTATTATGATCATTTGAGAAGTAAACTTTGGTCAAAGGGATACATGGAGGTGTTGATAAAAGTACCATGTCAGTTTCTTGAAAGTTTGGTGTCTTGAAAAGGTTTCTAGTTCAAGTTATAATCTTCCCAGGTTGCTCCTATGTGTTGTGACGTGATAGAGCTAGTCAATTTTAAGCCTCAACAAATATTCATTAGGATTCAAAATTATAACGACTATAATTCAAATGCAAATGACTATGTAAGTGGATTTGAGACCCGAGAGAAAAGTATGGCCTATAGAAGCCATAAAAGTGATTAGATCATGTTAGTATAAAAAGGAAAGTTGGAGTGGACTATGTGAAGATCATCTTCAAAGTGATTAGGATTTCTAACAATCTATACATTTTCAATAAATGTAGGTCAAAATCAACTTTTGTTGATTGTGTTTTGTACTAGTGAAACTAAGAGAGGAAAAAGTGGATTATAACTTGTCTAAATCACTTGGTTTGATGTTATAAGTATTGGATCATGTTGAAAACTCAATGTTGTTTTGTTCTATGTATTGAAGAAGATCAAAGAGTGTTATTTTGTACATGAAAATGGTTGTATTCTTAAGGTCTTTGTGAATGGTAGACATGGGTGACTTGTTTGAATTATATAGTGATTTTGATCCATTAAGGTGATTGATCTAAGTGAATGGAGGTATTATTTATGTCATGTTGCTATTTTATCAGTAGTTTACTTGATTATTTTTGTCCTCAGAAGTGATAAATGAGCTTAAGACTCATAGGATAGTGAGATGAGGGTTTTAAGTCTTCTAGTGTCTTCAAACCCTAAGGTGTGTTCTCATAATGATATTGACTCTATTATGCATTTTTGGGCTCAATTTACTTTTGTTAAGTTAGTTTCAATGTTTCCTTCAGTTGATGGCATGCTTGTAATGCATGTTTGAGCTCATGGTGAGGTCTAAAAAGCAAGATTCAGAATTGTTGATCAAGAGAGTTGTAGATTGGTCTATATGACCAATGTCATTGGAGGTAGATAAAGTTTCTCATGAAGATCCATGTTATTTTATTTATCAAAGAGTGAAATGAATTTTTTTTGGTTTCTCAAGAGTATTCATAGAATTTATGAATATGGTCATGCCCTGTAGCATGACAAGTAGTTAGTAATTTTGAAGAAGATTGCTATGGTGATCATTAAAGTTGTGTCATGGGTTGAAATGGTCTCTTGATGTCTTGGTGACCTCATAAGGTCATGAGGGTATGTAGTTTCATGTTTAAAATGACATGAATATGTTTATAGTGTTTTGAAAATGACAAGTTGTAAGTGATCATATCAAGGTATTGACTGTAAGTATGTATAGTTGATTTTTTGAGTCTAATTAAGAGTTTATTAGAGTTTTAGTATTAATTATGCATCAAGATGACCTTAAGGTCATGAAGGAGTAATTTGACATGATTTATGTGTCATTTTTTACATATAATGGAAGATTCATTGGTGTGATAGATTTTTGTCACTATGTATGAGGTCTCACAGACTTGTTTGACTATATGTTTCCTTGAAAAATATATGAAGTGTTCTAAGCCATGATGGCTTGTGAAGATTAAAATATAGATTATTACCACATATGAAGATGGAGATGAACCTAAGGTCATGATGTTAATATTCATGTATTTATTTGGCTATGAATGAGTGTTTTAAATAAGATTATGCTTCATTTATTCAAGATAGTGTTTTGTGATAATTAAGTCTCCATGAGACCTATTGATAGCATGATAGCTAATGGATTATTCAAGAGGTAAGAAAGTGACTTGTGGGTTATAAATCATGAATAATTTCTATAATACCTATGGAATCATTTTTATAAAAGTTTTGTTTTTTTATTAAGGGATATAGGGTTATAAAGAGTCCAATTGAAGCATGTGTCTAAGTGAGGGCTAATGCATTAGGCCTAATGAGTTGGTATGAGCTATTTAAAGAATGTATGACCTAATTAGTTATTTTATCTTGAATATAATGTGTCCTAATTGATTTTTTAGTGTTGAAAAAAGTGTGGTTAAGTGTTTTGGTTGATAGAGAGTATGTAAGTGTCAAGTATAAGAAGAAGGCTAATTAGGCATGTTTGGGCTAGTTAATGAGTTGAATATTGAAAAAAATGGAATAGAAGTTTAAATAGGTGTGAGAGCCCATAGAGACCATATAAAAAGTATATTGAACATGTGTTAAAGGTCTAACATGTTTTTTTCAAGTGATGATCTTGTGAATTACATTATACCAAGGCTATCTAGGCCTATGTGACTAATTGGGAGATGCAGATGTAAATTGAAGGATAAGAGGATTGTATGAGATTATCTTAGAGGATTAGTGATGTGTTCTTGATGTGTTTTAGGTTTTAAAGTGTTTATAAGGTTTGATTTTTTTCTATGTTGGTGAGATTGTTGAGTATAAGATCTAAGTGAGTGAAGAAGAAGAAGAAGGGTATTTTTATGATCGTTTGAGAGGTAGATTTGAATGAGATTGCAAGGTGTCCATCATAAATTTTATAATACAACAAGATAAAGGTGTAAATTAGATACTTACTAAATAGTTACATTTTTTTCAATAACTAAATAGTTACTAATATTTTGTTAAAATAATGTTCTTTATACCATTGTGTTTATGATAAATTCATAGTTTCAAAAATGTTTTGGGAGAAGCTCATAGTAGAAAAAATTCTTGGGAAAAAAACATTTTTTCAATGATACATGTTATCAAAAAATTGTGATTAATAAAAAAATTAAAAAATGTTTTAAAAGTAAAAAAAATTATTTTTATTTAGATTGAAAGTATAATTAATAAGCTTATTTGATAAATAAACTAAATATGAGGGTAGATGTAGGATAATGGAGGACAAAAGGGGGGTATAAAGTGGAACCTTTTTTTTTTAAATTACAATAATTAAACTTAGAGAGAATGTTAGATACACTTGTAAAAAAATTTAACATGAAGTAAGAAGATGAATTATGTTTTTTTGAATACCTAGATGATAAAAGTGTGCAAAATATAAGCATTTATGATAATGGCTTAACCATTTTTATGAAAAGATAAGGAGACTACATGTGTACAGACATGATTTTTTTAGTAAATGAATGAATTGATGTATGAAATTTTATATATGCATAGATGAAATTTTAAATATTGGTTAGGATATTTTTTTATTAATTTTTTAAATAAATATATATATTTTAAATAATTTTAAAAGTTAACATAGCTGGAAAATTGGAACTACAAGTGTATAAACACAACCTTTTGAGATCAACTTCATGAAAATCATTTTTTTTCTAAATCATAGCCAAAGATTCATAGATCGGTTAGGTATAAGAATAAAAAAAATTGATTAATGATCAAAAAGCTATAAAATTATTTGTAACAATATGTATATAATCCATAATGAGGTATGTTGTGTAGAACTTAAGTAATAATTCTAACAAATAGTTTAACATATATATATATATATATATATATATATATATATATATATATATTCAAAAAATGCACTTTTTTCTATAAACCCATATATATTTTTATTAATAATAAAATATTTCTAATTAGATGTGTTGACAAAGATGAAAAAACTCTTAAATTTATTAAAAACTAAGTGGGCTACTCCATATCTTATTTTAGGATAGGTTTAGACCTCCAAAGCTTATACCCAAACCAAATTTGGAGGTAAAATGTAGGGGGAAAGACCAAAATATTAAAAATGACATACACCCTTTTGAAAACCAAAAACCTCAATAAATGTTTTTACTCATTTTGATTCATGCATCAGAATAAGGTGTGCATGTTTTTGAAAGGGCGTACACCCTTTATTATTCATTAATTTCTCTTATTTTTCAATGAATTTCATTTGTTCATATTTATTTCATTTTACAAACTTCAAACTAGGTTTTTATGCTAAAAATGTACAAATTCTTCACTTACTTTGTATTTAGATTACTATTAATTCATCAATTTATACTCTAGATGTGGATTTATTTACATAAAGATAAATAATGGGGTCATGTCATCATTGTAAAATACCAATTATATATCTAAAAAATGAATAAATTGAAGTGAAGGGAGAAAAGAAAGAAAAAGACAAGTATATAGGAGAGCATCCATAAGAGCTTCTAGGCAAGGTGAAGGTACTTCCTCCACACCAGGTAATATTTCAAATGAAATTAATATTCCCTATTCCATGAAATTTATTTTAGATATGTCTTAAAATTAAATAAGAGAACACAATCAATCATTTTTGAATGATGAAATTAAAAATGTAGAATATGTAACTAATGAATTTATATTAAGTGATCAAACATATGAAGAAACACAATATAATGAAACATCCATCCATAATGAAGTTATTGAGCATGTTGATAATCAACATCAAGTAATGATCCCAATTCATGTCCCTCCTAATGAAGAGGAATTAAATTCACATGTATGACTTAATGTATATAGTCAACCATTTATTATCCCTGCTATGGTTGAAGTGGTAACACCACCCAATTTATTACAAAATATATCTCCCACACCCACACATCGAGGGATAATGAGATGAACATCAAGGAATTTGGTTAAAATAAATAAGAAAATAATAGAACCTATGGAAGATAAAATTTCAAAAATATCAGTTCAATGTGTATGGGACTATTCATTTGAGAATAAAATCCATGTAAAATGATGTTAACTATTTGTTCAATTAATGAAAATTCAAAAAAACAAATTGTGATGCATAGTTTAAGGTTAAGAATATAACATGGAGGGAATAAATAATGCAATATTAAATAATCTATTTAATGCATTTAAGACAGTATGCAATAAAAGTCAAAAAAATATTAATGTGGCAAGATGATTAATAGTGGAGTCTATAGTGATTAATTCAACATTTATAGCTCTAAGTCTTAGTGAAATAAATAAAACCTTGAATTAAAAAAGTCTAATAAATGCCATAAAAATAATAACAAGGCTTGATGACCCTTAACTCATGGATTACTAAGAATTTAGTGGTAGACTCCCATGAAGAGATAAGGTATTAGTTGAAGGAACAAGGCATTTGATTGAATTTTTTTGGCACGACAACATAAGGGTCTCATATACTGTAAACTATGTTATTAAAAGAATAAAATATTTAAAAAACTATTAGCCACATGCAAAACATTTTTTAGACAACACCCAAACAAAATTTTATAAAATGTTTATTGAAATATTAAATGGCCAATTGATAATTAGCCAAAGGTCATTTGATATGTCCAACCCTTTCTATGTTAAAATAAACCAGGCATACACCACATGTTGTAGGCTACATGTTGAATTTTCTATGAATTTTGATCTTTTTAGACATATACATTATACTCTACATACTAACAAGATTATGCAAGAGTGTATGGTGTCTTACCCACCTACAACATCAAGATAATTAATCCAAATTATTTTTTGTCAAAGATTTGAGGGATAGTTATTTTTTTTCCAAACAATGTTTAGATGGAATTTTTAATAATTTTGGTCATTTATCAAATTTGATGAGTTGTATACATGAATAAATTTCACATGAATTTGAAAATTAACTAGATGATTATAAGAAATACAAATATGTAAAGTATGTGTTAAAATATAGAAAAGAGTCATCAAGATGTGAGTTGGTTATGATCAAAGTTTCTATATTTGATTTCATGTTTGAATCAAGAAGAATGCTATCTACCAATATTCAAGAAACACACACAATTCAAAATGGTTAGATAATCAATTCAAGATATGCAAGAATAAATTCCTAATTGACACTATTATTGTAGTTATGGACTTTACTGAGAACTACACACTACAACCATCTAATGAGGTTCAATCCCAATACTATAATTCAATTCAATTTGGAGTTTTTCATTCATATTACATTCATACATGCATCTGATAGCATAGATGATAATAGAAATATTTTGAGGGAGTAACAATTTTATATGAGTGATAACAGATCACATTCTCTAGAGTTTATCCAAGGTTGTTGTGAGACATTTAGTCAAACAATTGTGTAGGGTTGTTTAAGAATTCTTAAATGTTTTACTAGTTAAGTAGAATGCATAAGAAGAATGATGTTCAACACTTTTAGAGCTTCTTCAAGGATAAGAATGGAAAATGGAACATCATGGTACAGGTGCATGTGTAAAAATAGCCCTTAAAAAGAGCAGTGAAATCATAAGGATGGGATAATTTGATCGATGCTACAAGTATTGTGACTTGGTGTAATGAAAACATTTATCATGGATCAGATATATATTCTCATGTGAGAAAATTATTTTGGTTAATGAAAGAATAACACAAGGAAATGTGTTAATATTTAATTATAGTACCTGGATCGATTGTTTTCCACTCCATTCAAAGATAAAATTCAAGTTCATGGACTACTTATACTAGGGATATGGCATGTTTTAGCTCCAGATATATGGAATTTAATTAGAATGAATGTGAGTCAAAATAATGGGTTGAAAAATGGTATTGTAGAACCATATCACTTGTAGAGAGTAGCCATTCACTCTAATAATTGATGGATCATGAAATGGCATCATCATTTGACTTTGACCACATCTCAAATCTTGTGCAACTAGGCATAATTTATTCTTAATTTAAATGTACAACCTTAGTTCTATTATTGGTATCTTTATTTTTTATTATATGTGCTTACAATTTGATTATACTTTAAATGCATCGCATGTTTTTGTATTCATTGCATCTAAGTATAATGATGAGGGAACATACTAATACTTGTGTCATTGTGTAGAGTCCAAAAAAAAATTAACCACAAATGTCATGGATGGATAAGAGATAATTTATCCTACTAGATCCATAGTGGTTACAAAACTTGGCTTCATAAGTACTATCATAAAAAAAAACAATTGTTATTTGAGGAATTTAAAACACATAGGGTGGTGCTTCATTATTCAAATCTAGTTATTTCTACAAATATTCAAATGGTCAAATATCATGTAAAGCCTCACAATATAATTTTTTGGACAGTGTGTGAATTTGACCACGAAGTGATTCTTGAAATACTTGAAAATAGAGCTCATCTTAAAGGTACATTAGATTGAATTGATAAGTTTATCTTGTATTTCAAATTAATATATTTAACTTATTTGATTTAATGTATTTTAATTTTAAATTATTTTATCATTATGGGTTTATTTCTATTTAAATTTTTTACTAATGATTTTAATGTAGGTTAGTGGTACCCGATGATCATCCACCTTCACATGGTTGGTGTTATGATTAGAAAAGATTATCTTACTGAAATAAATAGAAGCCATAAATAATTCATATTAATTTTATCTACCTAAACAAACATGTTTTCATCTTCTCTCTATTTGTCCTTTCAAAAAAATAAGAAAATAATCTAATTTAGGCCTTAATTATGATCTACAAACTTGATATTGTGGGCATAATTTAGCCTTCATAATTGATCTTAACCTATGTAATCAATAAAAAATTTAAAATATATTTTGTATGTGTATTAAAGTGATCATACTACTTTAATCAACCTTCATACAATGTTAGAATCCAAAGAACAAGTCTAAACAATCAGTTATTATCTTTTTTTAGGTCTCTCATGAGACACTTACATGAAACACAAACATAGTCAGCTATTTCTTGTCCCAAATGACCTATTTTTAAATTTTAACACTTTAATTATCTCTAAAATACCTATTAAACACCCATCTAGACATGTTCGCATAGACGGTTTACCGATTAGGCTATCAAGCTAGAAGATACACCCCCACTGACAAACTTTTGGTCTATTTTGAGAGAATTAGAGGTGAGATAAAACTCATTATAACATATCAATCACATCTAATTATAGATAATAATCCTAAGGTTGATTATAGAACTTATCTGTATAAGTGTTGGAGATGAGGCATGGTCTCCATCCCTCACAGTTCTCCTATAACATGTAATGGAAGTTGACTCAGTTCACACACTCAAAGATGCTAAGATTATCTTAAGGGATGAATCTAATAAAATTCAACCTTAATTATTTGGGCCAAATGAATAATAAAAAATGGTTTTTATAGCCTTAAAACTCCCATATGGATGTGTTGATGAAGATGTTTGTTAATTGGGCTAATGAGTCAAAATATATAGCCCCACTGACCAACTTTTGGCCCTTTAAGAGAGATTTGGATATGAGATAAAACTAATTATTTCATCTTGATCAAGTTTATTTATAGACAATCCTCCTATGGTTACTTATAGGATTAATATATGTAAGTGTGGGAGCTGATGGCACATCTTTATCCCTCACAGTTATCCTGTAATGTGTGATAGAAGTTGGCTTAGTTTGCACACTCAGGGATGTTAAGATTATATTAAGGGATGCATCTAATAAACTTTAACCTTCACTCTTAGGGTGTGATAAATACCAAAAAACAACCTTTCTACCCTTAAAATGACCATCTATATGTTTTATCAAAGACAATTCATTGATTGGACTAATGAGTCAGAATATATAGCCCCACTGACCAACTTTTGGCCCTTTAAGAGAGATTTAGATATGAGAGAAAACTCATTTTCACATCTCATTCACATTGATTTAGAGAGAATCCTCTTGGGTTTTATTAAAAGACTCATCCATGTAAGTGTGGGAGATAATGGATCATATCTAGCTCTTATAGTTATCCTATAATTCATAATGTAAGTTGGCTTAGTTTTCATAGTTAGGAACGTTGAGATTCTCTTAAGGGATGTATCAGATTAACTTCAACCTTCACTCCCAAGGCACGATCAAGAATAGGCAATGAACATTATAGCCTTAAAATTCTCATCCATATGTTTTGGTGAAGATGATTCATCTTTGGGCTAATGATTCAGAATATATGGACCCCACTGACAAACCTATGGCCTTTAAAGAGAGATTTGATTGCAAGAAAAAACTCATTGTTACATCTTGCTTGAATTGAGTTAGAGAGAATATTCTTAGGGTTATTTATATTACTCATCCATTCAAGTTTGGGATTTAATGACTTATATCTATCACTCATGGTTCTTCTATAATGTGTGATGTACGTTGGCTCAGTTTGTACATAAATGGACACTAAGATTATCTAAAGGGATGTATCTTATCAACTATAAAATTTTCTCTCTAGGCCCAAAAAAAACTTTAAAATGGTTGTTATATCCTTTAAATTCCATCCAAATGTGTTGATGAATATGGTTCATCAATTGGGCTAATGAGTCAAAATATACAACACTATTGACCAAATTTTGGCTATTTAAAGAGAGATTTGGATACAAGACAAAACTCATTTTTGGATCTCACTCATGTTAAGTTAGAGAGAATCCTCCTAGGGTTAATTATAGGACTCACCTATGCAAGTGTGGGAGATGATGGCTCATCTATAGCCATCATAGTTATCCTACAACATGTAATATAAGTTGGCTTAATTTTCACACTCAGGGACATTGAGATTATATTAAGGTATGCATCTGATCAACTTCAACCTTCACCCTTGGTGTGTGATAGAGAATATAAAATGGCCATTATATCCTTAAAACACCCATACAAAAATGTTAGGAAAGGTGTTATTGGGATAATGACTCAGAATATATAGCTCCCACCAACCAACTTTTGGTCCTTTAAGAGAGATTTAGTTGCGAGAAAAAACTCAATACCATATCTTACTCACGTCAAGTTAGAAATAATCCTCTTAAATTTTCTTATAAGAATCATTTTTTTAATTTTGGGAGCTGATGGATTGTCTCTAACCCTCATGATTATCCAAAAACACACAAAAAAGGTTGTCTTAGTTCGCATACTCAAGAACACTAAGATTCTCTTAAAGGATGCATCTAATCAACCACAACCTTCACTCTCAGGGCCCAACAGAGACTAGAAAATGGTTTTTATAGACTTAAAACACCCACATAAACATTTTAGTGAAATTTTTTCATCGATTGGGATAATAATTTTGAATATATGACCCCCCATTGACCAATTTTTGGCCCTTTAAGAGAGATTTAACTATGAGAGAGAACTCATTATCGCATCTTATTCATGTCAAGTTAAAGAGAATCCTCTTAGGGTTTATTAGAAAAATCATACCTATAATTTTTTAAGCTTATGGCTCATCTCTATCCCTCATGGTTTTCCTATAACTTGTGATGGAAGTTGGCTCAATTTTCACACTTAAGAATGTTGAGATTCTCTTAAGAGATGCATCTAATCAACTTTAATCTTCACTCCCAGGGTGCATCAGAGACCATATAATGAATATTATATAATTAAAATTCCCAAATAGTGTATTGATAAATATGGTTCATCAATTGGGCTAATAAATAAAAATATATGGCCACCACTAACCAATATTTAGCACTTTAAGAGAGATTTGGCTGTGAAAGATAATTCATTATCATGTATCACTCATGTCAAGTTAGAAAGAATCCTCCCATGATTTATTATATGATTAATCCATGTAAGTGTGGGAGATAATGGATCATATCTATCCCTCATTATTATCATAAACTACATGACTAAAGTTCACTTAGTTTTCACACTCAGATTCTCTTCAATAAAGCATCTAATAAATTGTAACCTTCACTCTTGAGGCCTAACACATAATATAAAATTATTATTATAGTATTCAAACATCAATATAGATATGATACCAAATATGGTTCATTTATTTGGATAACAAGTCAGAATGTATGGCCCCACTACCTAACTTTTGTCCCTTTAAGAGCGATGGTTGTGAAAGAAAACTCATTGCTTTGTCTAACTCACATTGAGTTAGAGAGAATCATCTTGGTTTTTATTAGAAGACTCATTCATGTAATGGTGAGAGGTGATGGATTGTATCTAATCCTCATAGTTATCCTACAACCCACAACTAAAGTTCATTTAGTTTTCACACTCAAGGATGCTTAGGTTCTTTTCAGGGATGCATCTGATCAATTACAATATTGTCTTCTAAGGCCTAATGGAGACTAAAACAATATTTTTTCTATCATTAAAATACCCATATAAACATGTTAGTGAATATGGATTGTATATTTGGATAAAAATTTAGAATATACTCCCCCCATTGACCAACTTTTGGTCCTTTAAGAGATATTTGGCTATGAGAGAAAACTCATTGCCACATATCGCTTGTGTTGAGTTAGAGAGAATCCTCATAGGGTTTCTTAGAAAACTCATCTTTGAAAGTGTGGGATCTTATGGATCACCTATATCCCTCATGATTCTTCTAAAAAACATGATCTAAGTTCACTCGATTTGCACACTCAAGGATGCTAAGATTCTCTTCAAGGATGCATCTAATCAACTGTAACCTTCACTCCTAGGGCTTGACAAAAACTAGAAAATGGTTGTTCTAGCCTTAAAATTCACATCTAGACATGTCAGAAAATATAGTTCATCTATTGAGATAAAAACTTAGAATATACATCCCCCACTGACCAACTTGTAACCCTTTAAGAGAGACTTGGCTATGAGAGAAAACTCATTACTACATCTTGCTCACATTAAATTAGAGATAATCCTTCTAGGTTGGTTAGAGAACTCATATGTGAAAGTGTGAGAGATGATGACTCATCTCTATCCCTCATGGTTATCTTGAAATGTGTGATGAAAGTTGGCTTAGTTTACATACTTAGGGATATTGAGATTATCTTAAGGGATGCATCTAATCAACTTCAACATCCACTATTATAACATGATGGAGACTAGACAATGGTTTTTCTAGCCTTAAAACACCCATTTAGATGTGTCCATGAATATGGTTCATCAATTGGTCTAATTATTTAGAATATACAGCCTCCACTAACCATATTTTTAGCCTTCTTAAGAGATTTAGCTATGAGATAAAACTCATTGATGTGTCTTGATCACATCAAGTTAGAGATAATCCTTCTAATATTTTTTATAATAATAATTTGTGTAAGTTTGGGAGATGATGGATCATCTCTACACATCACGGTTCTATTAAAATACATGACCTATGTTCACTTAGTTTTCACACTATGGGAATCTCATATTCTATTCAGGGATGCATATAATCAACTACAACCTTCATTCCTAGGGTCTGACAGAGACCATACAATAATTTTTCTATCCTTAAAATTACCATATAGACATGTCAGGGAAGAGTTTCATTGATTGGGATAATAAGTCAAAATATATGGCCCTCATTGACCAAATTTTGTCCTTTTAAGAGAGATTTGGCTATGAGAGAAAAATCATTACCACATCTCACTTACATCAAGTTAGAGAGAATCCTCCTGGGTTTTCTTATAGGACTCATTCATGAGAGTGTGGGACATAATAACTTATATCTATCCCTCATGGTTATCCTTCAATATGCAACTGAAGTTTTCTTAGTTTTCACACTCATGAATGCTAAGATTCTCTTAAGGGATGCATCCAATCAACTATAAATTTTACTCCCAAGTCCTGAGAGAGACCAAAAAATGGTCATTTTAGAACTTGGAATACCCATTCAGATGTGATGGTGAAGATGGTTTATTTATTGGGATAACAATTCAGAATATACACCCCCATTGACTAACTTTTGGCCCTTTAAAAGAGATTTGACTACGAGAAAAAACTCATTACTACATCACACTTGAATTGAGTTAGAGAGAATAACCCTAGAATTTATTAGAGGATTTATCCATACAAATATAAGATTTGATGGATCATCTCTATCCCTCATGGTTATCCTAAAATGCATGATCTAAGTTTACTCAGTTTGCACACTTAGGGATGCTATGATTCTTTTTAGGGATGCATCTGATCAATTACAACCTTCACTCCTAAGGCCTGATGAAGACTAGATAATGGTTGTTATATCCTTAAAACACCCATATGGATGTTTTAATGAAGATGATTCATCGATTTGTCCAATGATTCAGAATATATGACCCCCACTAATCAACTTTTTGCCATTTGAGAGATATTTAGATTTGAGAGAATAATCATTATTGTATCTCACTCAAGTTGAGTTAGAGAGAATCATCCTAAGATTTTTTAAAGGACTCATCTGTAAGTGTGGGATTTGATGGGTCATTTTTATCCCTCATGGTTCTCCTAAAATTCATAATCGATGTTTACTTAGTTTGCATACTTAGGGATGTTTAAATTCTCTTTAGGGATGCATCTGATCAATTGCAACCTTTAATTTTGGGGCCAAACATAGATTGGATAGTGGCCATCATAGACTTAAAATTCTCACCCATATGTTTTAGTGAATATATTTCATTGATTGGGCTAATGATTTAGAATATACAGCCTCACTGACCAACTTTTGGCACTTTAAGAGAGATTTGTTTATGAGAGAAAACTCATTTTCACATCCCACTCATATTGAGTTAGAGAGAATACTCCTATGCCTTCTTAAAGGAGGATTCAAGTGTATGATTATAAGTATCATCTTTATCCATCATGGTTCTCCTGCAATGCATGACCAAAGTTTGCTTAGTTTACATACTGAGGGATGTTGAAATTCTCTCAAGGGATGTGTCTAATCAACTACAATCTTCACTCCTAGGGCCTGATGGAGACCAAACAATAGTTTTTTTGGCATTAAGACTCCCATATAAACATGTTAACATATATGGTTCATCTATTTGGCTAATGAGTTAGAATATATGCCCCCACTGACCAAATTTTGGCCCTTTAAGAGAGATTTGGATCTAAGAGAAAATTTGTTGTCATGTCTTGATCACATCAAGTTAGAAAGAATCCTCCTAAGATTTATTATATGAATCATCCATAAAATTATGGTATTTGACAAACCATTTCTATCCCTCATGATTATCTTACAATGTGCAACTAAAATTCACTCAATTTTTACACTTAGGAACACTCATATTCTCTTTAGGGATGTGTTTGATCAACTACAACCTTCACTCCTAGGACCAAATAAGAATGAAAAATATTAATTATAGCCTTAAAATTCCATTTTAAATGTACTCACATGGATATTTTGTTTATTGGGATAATGATTAAAAATATAGGCTCCCATTGACCAATTTTTTACCCTTTAAGATAGATTTGGTTGCGAGAGAAAAATCATTGTTGCATCTCACTCACATTGAGTTAGAAAGAATATTCTTGGGTTTTTTAAAAGGGCCCATTCATGTAAGTTTAGGATATGAATGCTTATATCTATCCCTCATGATTGTAACAAAACACTCAATTGACTCAACTTCTTCAATAACTACTCTTCAATAATGTCAACTTTCTCTAGACTTTTGTTGGAACCATATTCTTTGACTTCAATTTATTCATGCATGAGATTTCAATGGTTTAGTAAAAAAATTTCATAACTATATTATATCTATATAATAATAAAATTACATAATATTAGTTTATAATTATACCTAATTAACCATTTTTGAGCTTGCAACACCACGTCCACACATATGAACCATCTCCAATAGACCTGAAAACACTTGTATCCTCTATAACATGCCAAAATGATGTAGGAGAATCATCTAAGAATGAAAATAATTTACATATTTTAATAAATAAGTTTCATTGTAAATAATAAGGAGAAATTTCATGCTCCATTTTTTTTTTAGAAGGCTTTATAGGTATGGAGAGTCTTGTTCTTGTCTTGAAAAGTCTAAGTCAGTTAGAGTCATAAATGTGGTTTTTTCCCCTCTAAAAGGATTTGTATGTAAATTCAAACTTGAAATGAGATATCTTCCCTCAAATTTTTATCCAATTTGGTGTATGAAGACCCTATAAATGGCATCCATTTAAAAATTCATTGTAAATGAGGCTAAAAAAAATTATAAGAGGCCATAGGTCCATTTAAGTGGAGATTGGTCATAGTTGAAAGATTAAAAATAATAATGTAATAATGTAAATCCCTCAATTTTAATATGTCCAATGTGGTTATGAAATTCAATATACTTAAATTTACTTAAAACCAATCTTGTAGGGAGTAATTCTTATCAAGTATCCACAACAAGGATGACTCATGCGTTGGAGAAAGAAGAATATGATGAATTGGAGGAAGTTTACAACACAATGCTATGTTTAGTAAAAGGATGAGGATAAAACCATTATTTTAGGATTAAGGAGATTATAAATACAATATAAATACTAAGATAATAGATAGAGACATAGAAAGACAAAAATTGCAGAAGAAATTTGCAGACCTTGTGTGGTCTCAAGGAAATAAGGCCTTGTATAGCCTTAAGAAGTTCTATATGCATTGTGAATAAAGATATGAATGGATTTTAAGTTATTATATGATTTAATTTTCCTTAAAAAATATGTTTTGTTTTATTATTTATGAGTTATATATTTTTTCTCTGATATTCATTTATTACTAAGATTGTGTGAGATTTGTGAAGCTTAGAAAGGATAGAATTTGTGCTTGGGAGAAGCCATGAATAAATAAATTTGAATATTTATTTAATTTTTAAGGGTATGTAACTTTTTTACATGTTTAAATGAACATATTTTAGTTATTTAATGTTTTAAACTGAATAAATAGGCTTCTAATATGAAGTTACAGGTTTGAATTATGAGAAGGTGGAGTATTTGTAAGGGTTTAAGGTGACAAGATTGAAGTTTACATTGGTTTAAAGATATATTACATCATGGGAGTATTGTAATGAATTAAAAATATCTTGAGGTAAAATATTCATGATCTTAAACATCTTTGGAAGGTAAATAATTGAGTTGCAACTTAGAAATAGATGACTATGTTAAGAAATAGAGTTTTGTGAAAGTGAAAATGATCAAGTTTGATGAAAATATAAATATTTAAGGAATTTTATGATTTTTAGGGGGTTTAGTATGTGCTCTAAGACTCTAAAAAATCTTTTAGTATTCTTTAAATAAATTATAAATCTCAAAAAGTGATTCTTCTAGATCTTGACATTGAGGAAACCCTCCCTAGGATTTGATCATAAAAAATGACTTATCTCAAAATTTAGCCATAGAAATTTTTTGAAATTTTTAGATCACATTAATAGAAACAATAAGTGTCTGAAATAAATTTAAAGTTATTTATATACGTTTTGGTAATTAAAAACCTCAAAACATAGACCTGTATTCTTACAATAAAGCTAAAACCCTCTTGGGGCAGCACTAAAATCGATATATCTCAAAAATGGCTCATGTTTATGTTCTAAAAATTTGAATAAATTTATATAAGGTCTATATATTTAATTATAATATAATTTTGTGTCATTTTTATACCTATAGAGATAAAATAAATAAACTCAATCTAGTTGTATTATGGAAAAAAAAATCTTAAAACCTCAATATGAGCTTTTGGTTGTTTTAGATCAAAATAAAGGTTGTTGAATGTTATTTATGCATCAAAAATATTTAATAATCCTATAAAAATATAATAGAACCATTTTTAAAAACTTTAAACAAGAAAAAATTCAATAAAATAAGTGAAGAAGGCTAATTAGACCTTATTGGCCTACTAGCCAAATTAGGATTCAAGGACATTTGATTTTAGAAGTTAATTTATATCACTTAATATGGTTTAGTTATTCATGTTAAATATAAAATAAGTTAATAAATATGTTTTTTTTTAAATTCTAATAATGATATTTGAGTTAGTAAGACTTATAAGACTTGTAAATCCATAAGTGATGCACCAAGATTTGACATAGAAAGAGTTGTGGTAAAGTTGTTGTAGATTGCATATCACATGTAAATGTAAAATATACATAATGATGAAGCACCTAACTTAGATAAAAATATGTATTTTTATAAATCCCCATATGAAGTAATAATGATTACTAACCCATAATATGTGTAAATATTACATAATCAAAATAGAAAATACACATAGGTAAAGAAAGCTTATCTATCGAATAGTATATATGTAAAGTTCTATGTCATAATTAAATGTAAAAAATAGGTCATATATCAATAAAAAATGTAGACCATAATATGTATATATATATATATATATATATATATATATATATATATATATATATATATATATATATATATATATAAAAAAATGTGTCATATAGTCATACAATTTGGGCCATATCAACATATAATGTGGGCCATATCGACATACAAAATTGAGTATGCCTACAACTAGAACCCTAACACAAAAACTAGCTCTCCTGCTCCTCATTGCCTCCAAATAAATTGTGCTTTGTTACATATATGTATATTTATGGGTGTTTAATGCCTTAATACAAGGAGAGACTATCCTTTCAGCATGTGAGTCATCAAATATTTTATACTTGACCTCTGAAAATTGTCATGTTTGCACAACATATGAAATATAAAATTTAATTCATTAAAATTATATATTGAAAATGATACTTTTTTCAACAACAAAATTTTGAAAAATGATTCTAGACTCACTATATTCTATCTAAATAGTTGTCTAGGCCTATGAGAATTCATATGCACCCATGATGGAGAATCTTATGGAGCATACATATATCATTAGATCTAGATGTGAATACATTTATGTAAATATGACATCGAGTATCATTTCCTGAAGATAAAAAACAATTTTACTATGTGCTCTCACCAGTATCCATCCATGAATCATGACTTGTTGTTGAGAAAGTGGATCCTCATATGTAACCCCAACATCAGGCAAACCTTCTTATCATCCATGAAAAGTGCCCATAGCATCCATCATCATCTATAAAACCAATAAATGAATAATGTGTGAATCCAATGAGCATGATAAAAAATATATGACTATAATATATATATTAAAACATATTTCTTTGCTCAAAGGACAATAAATATACATGAATAAATATGTAATTTGAAACTTTCCAATCCTAAGTATAGGGTACACCAGTGTTAATTGTGGTCTCTACAATATATTTGAGGCCTGAAGAGCTATCCAAAATATCACTAATCATCTATACAAGTAAAAAATAAAAATTTCAGTCAAATAAATTAGTCAATTAAGTAAAAAACATACTAGAAAATAAAATTAATATTCTTTTACAAATATAAACAAACTATAATTAAAATTAAACCTGTATATCATATATGGATGGGGAAGTAGATAACTCTTCTATAATAGGTTGATGCATCCTAAGAGGAGTGGGTGAAGAAACTAAAACTATAATAGTGTTTTGTATTCTACTATCATGCATTGTTAAAGCATATTAGGTGATGTATGTTTTAGCATGCTAGTATCTTGATGTCCTAAAGTAACTACAAAAATAATACACTCAAGCACCCTAGTGTTTTGAGGTACTAAAGGAACTGTATATGGTATATAATGAGAAGTATTAACATCCTGAAATGTTGAAGTAAATTTATATGAAAAATTATTGTGTAATAGTCTGTTGCACAAAGGTAGGTCTAGTCTCCATAAATGTAGTATGTGTATGTCTCACCTGAATAGGAGGTCCCACACACTTCCTACCACATGATGTGCAATGATGCATAGTAACTATAGCATGAGTAGAAGGAGGAGGGACACAAGAACCAATACCAATACCACTAAAACCACTATACCACTACCACTACCACCGATACCACTAATACCAACACCACTAACACCACTACTACTAGCATCAATATCACTACTAGACATCTCACTTCCTATAGGCTAAGCACAAGTCTTCAACACATGCTCATAACTTGTGTCAAAATCACAACAACCTCAAGGGTGTCCATCTATACACTAAAATTTTATCATCCTTTTATTTCTCTAAACTTGATTAGGATAGTTTTATTCTCACTTGGCATTAGGTCTATCAAATGAAGCCCCACCTCCCCTACCTTGAGAGGCCTTCATATGAAATAATTTTGAATTTATAGCAAAAGAAACTCATAATAGAGATTTATCAAAAAATATAATAGAACCTCATTATTTTTTCCTAGAGGCTTATAAAACACCATCCACCACCTATCCCAAAAGTTATTTTTTATCCCCTTATGAACATAACAATTAATACTAATATGTTTGTAATTCATCGGTGGTGGTTGGCTAGTTTTAGGCTTAGCAAACAAAGCATGCCCATTTTCTTTTATTATTTTTTTCTTAACATCTTCATATGATAATTTACAATAATAAATTTTTTTAGGACCTCTCTTCAATGCAACATTGCATCAAGTTATGAAGTTACATTTTCCACTTATTAAAAATAGTTTTTAGTATATTGGCATGTGAATTGCATGAAGTATTAGCTAAGGAATGATGCAAACCATTGATAATTATTTGTAATTGTTGAAAATTTTAATTTTATTTTTCATAAAATTAAACATATTCTTGTGAAAAATCAAACTATTCATGGTATTGTTCTACATTTTCTTCAGGCAGTGGGTCCTTCATTTAACTATGTATCTAGAATTATAGAAATATAGTTTTTTTTAAGCAATGAAAGAGAATATAATGAAAATTTAATTTTGAAACCCTACATGAATAAATAAATAAAAATATAAAAGGAAAAAAATTAAATTTAAAAACAAACATACCTAATATAGAAACTAAAATGTCAAATCCCATTGGTGGAATACAAATTTGAAGCAAACATGTGGTTTATGGGAAAACAGAGAGAAAGATTGATTTAAAAAGATCCAAACCTATAGAATATGTCGTAGGTTTTATAATTTAATTATTTAAAATGAATAAAAATAAAAGGGTGTACACCCTTTTAGCTTTTCAAAGGGCATATGCCCTTTGCAAACATTAAAGGGACTATGCCCTTTAGGCTCGAGCACAAGCCCAAGCCAAGAAAATTTATAAAAAAAAAGGCGTATCCCCTTTGTAAAAAAGTCACAAAGTTGGGGGATGTCACCATTTTTTAACCTCAACTTTTTTCATCGAACCATGAATGAAAACATATAACTAAAAATCAATATTAACATTGAAGATAATAAGGCAGTTTTAAAAATGTTCACAAATTTTAATTTATATAAGTAGTGTAAACATAATTTTATTTATTCCTTGGTTCAACACCTATCACAGATAAATTTAAATCTTCT
Organism: Torreya grandis; assembly: GCA_037957365.1. Taxonomy (NCBI): domain Eukaryota; kingdom Viridiplantae; phylum Streptophyta; class Pinopsida; order Cupressales; family Taxaceae; genus Torreya; species Torreya grandis. The sequence continues at coordinate 82,338 of JARHVA010010441.1, read as the reverse complement.
ATAAAAAAAATCAAGAATCATATTCATGTCAAATCAAGTATAGTAAACATTGTCTCCATAAGCCATTTTCCAGTCATAAACCCTTTTCTATAAAACTGCTTCATTAGAACGATAAAATTTTATTAAGGTAAACTTTTTTTTAGTGTGTTGACTACAATTATGTTTTTAAAATTAAAAATAATTTTAGATTCCTTCTAAATCTTGTCCAAATTCTTAATAAATATTTATATAATTTTTCTCAATGTTCATAACCCTAAAAAAACAATGGACACGCATCTACTTTAGCATTTAGCATAGTTTCATTACAATTTTTTATTTTGATATGTGTGTTATATGTAGACCAAAATGCTAATTGAAACTATGCAGATGTAGCTATTAAAAAATGAGTCAAATATGCTCTTGGTTGTATCGACTCATTGTTCACTTGGAATGTAGTTTTATTCTTTTTTTAAAAATGTTTTTGAATTAACAATTCTTTTAAGTCAAGAACAATCAAATGTTTTTTAAGGGGTAATGCAGACAATTATAATTTTGAGATTTAATTTTACATTCAATTTATTTTTTAATTGTATTATAGTAACAGGCCAGTTAATTTTTACTTGCATTCATAGAAGTTTTCACAGTTTGTACATCATCTCTAGTCAAATATATAAAATAATTTAAAATTATAATTATTTAATTTTTGAAAAACATAATCAAACCAATTATATTAGGACTTAGTCATGAAATTTTCAATAAGTTATTATTAAGTAATAATTAATACCTATTTTTGAACCAAGTGTGATAATTTTTGGTGCATGCTCCAATGTAATTGATGTGTTTACCACAACCAATTAGTTTTTTTACTGAAGTTCATCTTGTTAGTTAGATGTGACCTCTAATTGTTTATTTTTCTCCCTTGAGTTAAATTTGAGTTTTCATTTAATTCATAATCTATATTCATCATTGCCTATAATGTTTTAAAATTCTCTACCAACATGAAACATACAAGTTTATAACGGGAATTAAAAGTTATTTAGAATGGGTGTCCACCCATAACTTATCAAATTCATCAAAAAGTCTAATAGATAAGGTCGGTGGATCTATATTCTCAGAAACAATGTCATGTAGATAATTTAGTATTCAATAGTATATTATGTATTTAAAACTTATGATCCAAAGGATTGAGTTCAATTATGAAAATTATTTAATGTGTAACTATGCAAATTTTATAGTATAATTATCAAAACATGCATGTGCCATCAGTGTCATAAGATATTTATAGTATTGTTTAAGAATTATCTCATACTTTGGATTATCTATTATGAATATTAGTGAAGTCATATTTAAAGTTATCGTAACTTGTATCACATTTGTGCCTCCATAAAGTACTAAAACATGGGTTTATTATATGATGCATCTTGATAACATGTACTCCCAAAAATTGACAAACCTCTCATACTTTAAAGGATGATAAGATAAGATAATCCCAATATCATTTGGCCTCACAATGTATAAGGAATTGATGTTTGAATAGTTAAGTACTATTCTCACCTCGTAATTGACCATGTCTTTTAAGTGATGGACATTATTATTAGAGGTTCCTGGATCATTAAAACTTGCTAATTAAGGGGATAGTAAATTGTGATACTAACAAATAACCTATTAAGGGACTTTTTATAGACCTATTAAAGGTTTATACAAAGATATCATAGGGTTTTATCATGATTTAAGGTTGTATCACAAATATTTTTAGTGGCAAGAACATAAATACACAAAAATAGAACTCAATATTGACAATTACAGAACATGGAGTATTTCATAGTGCAACTAAATACATTCAGATCTTATGTAGTTATTATATGAAACATAGAAACATTTAGGAAAATAACATAGGAATTCTTATTATATTAATAAAAAATACTTCATTACATACTATTGTAGAGATTAACTTGTAGAATCATACAATACAAACTTAATGAACAAGTATTACATTAATCTCACAACAGAAGAATTGTAAAGATAAAAATTATGAAAGTAATCAAACATTTTCCATATAGATGCATCCATAATATAGCTTGAATACATTGTAGTTGCAATTTCATGTCTATTATGGGTATCCAGTTTTATTAGGTCACTTGTAACTTCCTCTATTGCTACTAACTCAAAATAGGCCAACTACATTCCAATCTGACTAGGCTAGGTAACAAGATTGCTCGACTAGAAATGGAAGTTATTACTATGCATGAAAATATATCTATGGACATGTTGAATAGTAATATATTTAAACATATATATATATATATATATATATATATATATATATATATATATATATATTTTATATGAGTAATCTCTCACTAACACTTTCTCTAACTTAAACAGTTATCTCATCCTGAGATAACATCATAGCAATGTAGAATAGTGTCAAAAAGATAGGAGGACTCCTATAAGTCATAAATTGCCTAGATTGCTATTTACTATTTTTCACCCTATGTGTACTACATGGCTGCCCTCATGTGTTTTAAATTAAGTAGTGCCCTATGACTCACCATGTAGCCACCCAAAAATAAAACCATAGTATTAAAATGTCAAAATTGTGATACCTATGAACTATTTAAGAAATGAAAGGAGTCAAGTCTAACTATCTAAGGGACAAAGAAAAAGGTGGTGGAGGAACCTTGTATTGTTAAATTAGGGCCTGAAATTTAGCTGGTGGAATGAACTGAAGGAACCTTGTATTAAGCATAGGTGCAATCATAGAATCAAAATCTAACAAATCAAATTTAAAATCTTGTTAATCCAATAGAATCTCTTGGATGAGATGAAGGAATGCTCACAAGGAACATTGGGAAAGAAGTCAATCTTCGAGGTCTTCATCCATAGTTTTGGTCAAAGTAGTGTGAGTAGAAAGAGTTCATTGAGTAATATCTTGATGCAGGTCTATGAGATTTTCATCAAACCTCTATTCTTGAAGACTATAAAAATTATTGTGATGGGTATGCATTTGCCACTACTATAAATTCACCAACACAGTGTCTTTCATATAAGAAGAGGCATAAAGTATGATATTTAGGTCATTCATAGAATTAGTCAGATTGAAGATAGTTGCCTTGGCCATGACAGCTTATATAAATGCTGACTAGTGCTACTCCAAATGTTATCCAGATATTGTTTCTAGTCTAGTAGGCACTAGGCTACCTATATGGTGTACAAATATATATCATGGATAGACTTATGATATTAATCTAGTAACTATAAAAGGATTTTAATATTAAATTTTATTCCTAAACCTTAGGTACACAAAAATTTTAATTATTGAATATGCTACCAATATTGGGTCAACTATGCAAGGAACAATGGAAGCTTGTGTACAAAAGATAGACTCTCCACATCTGGGACTTGTGATACCAGGATACGGTGAGCATATTAAATGAATTGATATTCTTGGTGTAGGTTAGCTAATATTTATACATTATCAAATATCAACTGGTTAACACTATTCTCTAATGATGTATATTTATATGCAATGCTCTCTTCAAAGGCATTTGCACCTTCCAACTACATGGCTACTGATAATTATGAAACATCTAATGATGCTTTCATGGTGAGTATGTGAAGAGCCAGATTAAATTTAGAAGATATTGGAAGTGTCTATTATAAGGTGGAAATGAGAAATTAAAATTCCATGTGATGAGAGGTGGTTAGTTGAAGGTCACATAACCAAAGTCTTTGAATTGGGGTCTTAATAGTAGGTGACATAAGCAACTATGTAGCTGTGAGCTTTGATGGATTTGACTATGTTTTTGCTTCACCTATTAATTGTAGTACCACCTCTAGCTATAGTTTCCCAATAACCTCCTTAGCTTTATACACTTATACCTCCTTTTATTTCCTTAAAACATCCTTAGTGTCTCTTTAGCATTGAGTATCAACCTCTACCTTAGTCTTTACCACCTCTTCTACTTCCTTCTCTTTAGCTTGTTACTTTAGTTCTTTTTCACATTTAGCCCTATCTTGGTAGCCATTGTAGCATTAGAGTCACATATCCTTTTTTTATGTAATTCCTCCTACTTGTGCTGTTAATCCTTATCTTTATCTACTACCACTTGGGATTCAACTTTGACAAATTGAGGTTATGCCTATTTTTATAGTACATGTTTTTGTATAACTTCCTTTTGCTTCACCTCTACTTTGGCTTTACACTTTTCTTCTTAGTTCACTCTGCATTCAACATCTCATTGGGTTTCCAAATAGGATATCTATTATTTCTTAGTAGTGGGTTGGTCAACTATAACTTATTCAAAATGAGGAGCAGGATCCTCAGAAAGAAATGAGGAGGGGCTAAGTGTTGTGCCTAAACCTCCACTTTAGAAACCTATGATTTATTGATAAGATGCCTCATGGGTTTTAGAGAAGATGTTGCTAGTTAGGGTTGTGCTATAGACTACATTTGAAAGAAATCTAGGACTTGTCTAGGAACTTACAATCTAGAGAAAATCTCACTTATGTCTCAAGGTTGTCAAGGATATCGTAGAGTGTACTTCTTATGATTGAGAGTTTTTGAAGGACTATCCACCAAAGGATAAAAAATGTTGGGGTGTATAGGAGAAGGAGGTAGTGGGCCTACAGCTATGGCCTCACAAATCTTGCATATATTTTATTCCTCTACAACCATGTCCAGATGATGGAAGATGGGAAAGTGGGAAAATCCACCCACATGTGTGAGGGAACCTTTTTTTTCACTTGCATGGTGCACATAACTTTCCAAAAGAAGTAATCATCTTGTACTTCCTCATATAAATCACTATCCATATCATTAAGCATGATTTTATACACCTACTACTCATATGTTCCTAATTCAAGAAGATCATAGTTATATGAAATACAAGAAACACTTAGATCATCTAACCAGGAAGCCTAGATGCAAGTTCTTCATTGAAGAAGAGATGGGAATTGTTGGTTATTAGGTAATTTACACTTGATAGTATCTTTGGGTTGTGTAATAGATATAGAGGGTGGTGCAGTCGAATATCCCAAAGTTTTCAGCTATGGAGGAATTTCTTGAAGGGGTGTCACCCATGAGGTAGCCATAGCCTTCTATTTAGTGATCTCTTGTTTTTCAATCTACATCTTAATGAAGAAAGGAAGTAAGGTACCATGGAATTTAGGTAATTCATGGATGTAAATGTTACAATGAGTTTGACCAATTCTTCCCACCATATTTTTAATTTAGCCTATTGGGTAATATACCAACATTTGTTTGTCCATACCAAGTTGTCAAATTGTACACTAGGATAGTAGTATACATCTAGGTGTACCTCTCCTTTAGGATACTTTCATTGTGTAAAAACCAAAATTAAGACCAATAATTAAAATTTAAAAGTGAGGTTCATAGCATGAAGAACTTGTCAATATTTTTAGTGAGCTCATATACTAAAAAATCAGGCCAAACAAACTTTTCCTTGTAGTGGAACATGTGGTGGGCAATGTCAATTACCCCTTTGATACTTGTTTATCATTTTTGGTGGTCTACCAATACCGTTTGGTAATGCATTTTTCTAATATGTGCATTGGCTCATCTTGTATTTCATAAATCTCAATCCCTATAGAGAGTTTTGAATAAGCTTCACACACCTATGGCAAAATAGGTGGTGCCTTAGACTTGTATGCACCCATAGATTTACCTCTCATAGGGAGGTCTATCACATCACCATCATAGTCATGTTGATGTACATGTGGACATCTTGGGAGAGATAAATCTCCCATCATTTTAGTGACTAAGTAAACTCTACATGATTTCACCCAAATCACCAAAAAAGGGTAAATGAATCAATCAATCCACATCCATGTTATGAAAAATATTTGACTATGCCAATGCCAAGGATTATATACCTTGAATTTATTGAGGACCAAATAATCTCTATTCATCCACTCAAATGAATTTGATTGCTTTAGGGTTGAAAAACCTTGTTTGACATAATGTTAATCCAATGTCCATATCCTCTTTCTGTGAATCATTCACTAGCATGATCAAGTGAGCTACATCAATGGTTGATATGGTGTATGTTGTTGTGTTGGAGTGATTTAAAAATTATAGTTTAATCTTGACTCATTTTTGGATACATAGGTTATCATATAAAAATTCATCTCACTTGAAAACTTAGCATAATTATGATGGAAATGATCTAGATGTCTTGATTTTATAACTTGTGGTGAAAGAGCTAAAAATAACATCACTTTAAATATATTTTGGTGTCATTCAAGATCTACTAATGTGTTTTAAATAGACACAATCTTACTAAGTTAAATTTTCATTAATTCACTTAGTTGGCATCCACTCTAGTATTTGACAATGATCCTGATGTGATGTGGCCTCTAACTGGTTTGATATTATTTATCGATATTCCTTGAATAGATAGTAAGCCACAATATCTTTGACAAGACCTCAACCATTGATCACCTACCTTACCATTAAGTGTCATAACTAGCCATTATTAATAGTTATCAAACTTTGAGATAATGTCACCTATCATTTCCCAGACTTAGTTGTTACTTCCCTCCATTTCTTTACTTACCTATGAATGTCATCTTGCCATGGAGCTTGATATGATACTCTACAAATCCTTATCTATGAGATTTATTGACACACATTTAATCTACTCAAAAAATAAAATCACTCAAAACACACAATGACCAAAAAGGAAATACTAAGCTAACCCAGTGTGATCTTGCACTTGTTATTGTTGTGGTTCAATTCTTACTACCTATAGACTTTTAGTCTATAGTCATTAAATCATCCTGGCAAGATGTTTCCTTATAAATCACATAGAATTATTATACATGGATAATGTATGGACCCTTCCACCTGATGTTTAGTTTTCTTAGAAAATTCTTGAATCTGCTATCATACAAGAGAATTGGTTGGTATTACTTAAATTATTTCATTCATAGATTTATGTCATGCCAAGCCTTTTGTCTTCACTTCTAAATTTTATGTGTCCATATGGTTCTATGTATATCTTTTTCTATGCTATTGAGTTTAATAAACATGTATGTGAGATATTCTTCATCTCCCATATGCATATTTAAGGGGCCTCACAACTTATAGCCCATACACCAACTAGAATAGTGTGAGGGTTGTCACACATTTTTAATGTGTGAGATATGCCCATATCACTGTAGGAAGTCTATCTTCCTAGTCATGTTTATAGACATCATATATTTTGGTCAACATCTTGTAGATGATCTTGTTCTTAACTTCTATTTGACCATTCTCTTGAGGATGATATGTTGTGCTCTTGTGATGCAAAATCAGAAAATCATCTATGAAAGTTTTAACTGTCTTATTCAAAAAATCAGTACCTTGATCACTTACCAATTTGATTGGGAAACTAAAATGATTAATAATGTTATCACATATTAAATTTATAGTATATCTAGCTCCACATCTTAGTGTCACTCTAGCTTCTACCCATTTTTTAAAGTAGTTAGTCACAGTGATAATATACCTAGCTTTACTGCATTTGCTTGGTGAGTTAATGGGGCCTAAAAAGTCAATGCCCCATTACTTAAATGGTTACTATGAAAGCATTGGTTTTAATGGCATTTCATCCCACTAATTCATATTACCCATTATTTGATAGACATTGTACTATTTTTCAACCTGCTACACAGCTTGAAATAGGTAAGGCCACCATAATCCACTATACAACACCTTTCTCATAGTGGCATCCCTTACAAATTGGCCTCCTATAACCCTTGATGTTCCTCCTAAAGGATTTATGGTCTCTCATGTTCTAAAATAGTTCTACGAAATATCTCATATTTCCCTAAATAATAGGGAGAACCATAAATTATACTATAATGGATTTATTTTGTAATTAACTATTTCTTCTCCCTCTCAATATAATGTTTAGGAAAGGTCCCCTATTCCATAAATTGTGTGATATCTTGTAATTTTTCTAGTATCACTGTAACCCAAAATAGATGACTATCAGGGGACTCATTTGATATTTCTTTAGGTTCTTCACCATTGGTTAGCCTATTGAGATGATCTAGGCCTACATTTTCATGCCCCAGCTTTACATTGATATTAAATTAAAACTCATAGAATAACATTAACCATTTAGAAATACATCCTCCAAGTAGGGGCTTATTGACCAGGTATCACAAATCTCAGTGATCTTTAAATATATTAAAGGGTGTCACCAAGAGGTAATGTAAAAACTTATGTAGTGAAAGCATGATGGCTAGTGCTTCTCGCTTAGTTGTTGTGTAGTTATTCTCAATAGTACATAACTTTTTGCTTGTGAAATGGATTGGATGGTCCAATCCTCCCTCTCTCTACTATGTGAGAACTACTCCTATTGCAATTAACAAAGCATTTACATGGACATTAAACAATTTATTCCAGTCATGAAATATTAAAATTGGCATAGTGAGCAATATCTACTTAAGGTCTATGAATGTTGTCTATCATTCAAGAGTCCACAAGAATTATACTCCCTTCTACAATAAATTATCTAATGGCATTGAGATTGCAACATATCCTTTGATAAATTTGTGATAGTACCTTATATTCCCTAATAAGTCTCACATTTCAGATGAAGTGGTTGGTGGTGACATACCAACTATCACTATATTCTTTTCATGATCAAATAATATACCTCTAATAAAAACTACATGACCAAGTAAAACACCAAATGGTGTGAAAAGAAAACATTTATTTAAATTCAAATCTATCATTAGAGATCTAAACCTTTTTAACAACAATCTCAAATTAGACAAGTGTTCTTTAAATAATGATAACACTACCTAATCATCTAGGTAAACCTCCAAAAAGTCATGAATACAATCTATAAACATAACAACGATGGCTATGGAGAACACTATTGGTGAATTTTTCAAGCCAAATGGTATTAATTTATAGGATAATGATCCCCATTTTGTTTAGAAGTTAGTCTTTGTCTATTCCTCCTCTATGATAGGTATATGGTGGTAGCCATTGAACCTATTTGTGTATGAATAAACCTTTTGACTTGCAACAAACTCTAGTACCTCATTGGTGAATGGATTTGGGAAGGGTTCATTGACACAAACATCATTTAAGATGTAATAATCACCAAAAATATTTATCTCTCCTATTTTATTTGGTTGTACCACCATAGTACTTACCCAATCATCTTTTTCCACAAGAAAAATTATTCTTGCTATGAGCATTTAATCCAATTCTTCCCTAACCTTTACTTTCATATTAGGGTTTAACCTATAGGGATGTTATTTAATTAGCCTTGCACATTATTTAAGTTAAATGTTCATTTCTCCAAGAGAAGGATCGACACCTTTGACTTCTATGAATGTGGTTGGGAAGATGTCCTAATAATCTCTTATAAATTATACCACTTCTGAGATGTTCACATGTGTCTAGTGATCACCAATATGAGCTAGCTTAGGTACCTTATTCGTACCAATGTTCCAAATATTCTCTTTTAGAGTCTCTTAGTAACTCTTATGCTCTCCTTCATCAATGGTTTCATAGAGTTACATTTCATCCTCTTATTCTGTAAAATGAATCTATCGTAACATATCTTCTACTATTTTTTCTATGGCTTCATATGGCAGTGGTTTTAGGTCCCTTTCTGGTATCAATAGATCTTGAAGATCCATATCATCATCACTTTTTTGGTTATATTAATCCTCTAAGTGGTCTTGGATCTAGTGATATGGTTGGATTGCTCCCTATTCCTGCTCCTAAATTAGGGTATAGAAATTTGATGTCTCTTCTAAATCACAAATTGGATTCTATTTTACAATAGAGTCCTTCAAAGTTGGAAAATCCTCAACTCATCCTTGGCATAATAGAGACTCCATTTCCTATAGATCTTGATGCACTCTGGGATGATCACTCTCAAATACAAAGGTCTATATAAAATCACTTTGTATTTGTGCCCAATGCTTTGTTCCCTTTCTACGTTCTAGGTGAATATACCATACCTTAGGAATGACCCCAAGAGTATAGATAAAATTATGAGGCTAATATTTTTAAGCTATTCCTTCTCCCATATAGACCTCAATACAGCTATAGATATGTAACTTATAGGCTCTTCTTCTTATAAAATTTCCCACTCCTATCGCACTTCTTCTAGTAGTTAAAACCTTATGATCAATAATTTACATGCTTGGTCCTATGTCATGTGGCCTTCTCTATTTAATAACCACCAATTAATAAAAACCCCTTTGAGTGCATAATTTAGATCATTGACCCTCTGATTTGTATCAATCACATGTAACTAAAATTACACAAGGAATTCACCTATATCTTTAGTTGTGAAGTACTGAGGTATCTATTTTTCTATTATGTATATGATATACAAAGTTTTTATTGCATGGTCATCCTTGGCCCAATTTAAAATATGGGTATCTAAATATCTAGTTATTGAAGATACACTATGCTAAGGTAGTGCACAATCATATGTTGGCTCTATGTAATATTTTTTAGTGTAATCTTCATTATAGATGAAATCAACATTAGACTGTGTTGTCAACCTCATAGATATTAAGCATATTTACTACTTTTTCAACTAATGGTTTGATGCATTACTTCACAAAGGTGTATCAGGTAACTCTATATACTCTAAAACATGTTTTTGTATAATAATTTTATTATAAATAAAATTGTATTTCATATCTCATAATGCTTATTGTCTATCATTTGTTGTCACTTTCATTCAACATGTTCCTAAGACTGCATATGAAGAATCTATCTCCTTGGGTATGATATATAGATTTAAATATACTTTATTGAATGGAACAATGATGATCTTATCATCCTAATGTGATTCAACTTGACTCATGGATGTATTTATAGTCATCTACCCATCATAGGCCCACTTCTTCCCAATAAGAGAAGGGTAGTGAGTCTTAGTAGTCTTGATGTCGATGACTTCAAAGTCACCTCATAAGATGAGCTCTATGAATTTAATATCCACATCTTCCAATCATACGATGGGTTATACCTTCCCATAATATACAAGGCTAAGTGTCATAGGAATATAACTCAATGCAAGTCATCTAATGAACTCCCAAGTGGATTTAGGAATCATGTTGATTGTGCTACCAAAATTAAATATAACATTTGGTATTTTGTATCCAACTACTTTGATGTCCATTATTTCATTGATATCCCATGGTTTCTTGGTTTTCACATACCAAACCATCTTGTCATTTAGATGTTAGCCTTTATGTGCACATTATAATAGATTATGCAAGAGATTCATTATTTTCTAGGATATATCCTCATTATGTAAGTACTAAGGAGCTTCTTCAAATCAGTTAGTGTAATGAAAACTCCTTCATATCATAGTATTCACACAATATTTTCATAAATATGAGTATCTATGGCTACATAATCTAATTCGATGTTTCTTTATTATTGGATATTATTGATAATCTATATAGCTTCCTGCATTAGGCTTTGCTCAATACTAGGTTGTGGATACTTATCAAGCTACACTTTCTTTATCCCATTATCAATAACCATATCTAAAGGAGTAAGTCCTTGTGATATGTGTTTTTGACATGTGATGACCTATGCTAATACATTGTCTCTTAATTGTGCTTGGACCATGTTGACATTGCATATAACTTTGTCTCTATGTTGACCCTCTAACATTGGGTAGTCCTCTATCATGTTGATCTAAATTTTTGTAGTAGGCATAGTATAATTACCACTAAGGATTATGTGGATGTTTCTATTGTACATTGTTAAATTCACCACATAGATATCACCTAATAGGTTATCTCCCTCATCCTCCTTGTGCACCTGCTATATATCCACCTTAATAATTGCCTCCTCTTTTGGTAACTTGGAAACCCCAACCACCTTATTATTGTGGCCCAAAATTTTCTATGTTTTATGGTGCATTTCAACCCTATTAATGTTGGCATACATCATACCCAACATACTTAGGTCTGTGGTGGGTTTGGATCCCAACTAGCTTTTTGTGCCTAGGGAATTACAAGGTTCTAGGGAGCTAAATATTGAGGTGTGAATGACTATGTAATAATGTTCCATTATTATGTAGTGGGCAGTCTAGTAGTTGATCCTCGTGTCTGATAAAACTAAATTTTAAGATACTACATAGTATCAGTCTGCAAAGCATTGGCTCTAATTAAGATGTAGCTTGTGTCACAACATTTATCTACTATGTTGTGACTGCAAAGTTGTTTTTAGTAATGTCTTATTTGAGTTCTTGTAAGTCCCAACAATCCTTATCATCATGATTCAAAGATTTTTAGAATGTAAAATTCAAAATTTGTGGCTTCTTAATGGAATGTTGAATTAAATGAAAATTTTTAGTAGAGTGACTTACCATTTGGAAAATTTTGTAGAATTGAGTTTAAGTCTTGGACACTCATTTTTATGATGTCCAAACATTCTATGCACCAAATGTCTTACTTTTGTCTATCAGTCCTATATTGATATTGTTCAATCTTTTGGAGAAGGGTTTATATTTTATCTTCTACCTTAGATGAAGTAAGTGTCACATTTCCATGATTATCAATCTATTCTACGCTAATTGTAGCAGTGTGGGCATCTAATTTAGCACCAAATTATGTCTAGGCTATAGCAAATCTGATGCGAAGTCATAAACCTTCAATAAACTAGGTGGATTTATTCTTATATTTTATAATAAATTCCACCTTATTCATGACATCTAATAATCTACAATCATAATCTTTAATTACCTCTCTAGACCCTTATCAAAATTGTTTTAGATCTTGTATAGTCTAGCTTGAGCTTTACTTTACCTTAAACTCGATGATCAACCATTTCTGTATTTGGTCCAAATTCATTGCATTGGTATCTTTCTGATAGATGAATTCAAAGGCTCTTCTAGATAGAGCACCAATTAATTTTTACTTCATAATATTTCATCTATAATTCTTTTAACTTTCGATTTTATTGAATAGGTAAGAAGATATTGTTTAGGGTATAAGGAATCATCATAGGGTGCTAAACTGATAAAAGATCTAGATTAAAGAATTATACACAATACTTGTGTAGTCACAAGAACTTATTATTTATGTGTGTGATTCTTCACATAAATCTATGATGAGTGTGTTTTTGATCCTTGTGTAAAAGTATGGAATTCTTGGATAGATGATCTGAAAGTGGGGATGGGTGATTTTGAGGAAGTAAAAACTTCAAACTCATTATTGTAGTCCACTTCTAATAATGTTATAGCCTACTCTAGGATAACTGGGCTGGTTTCTATCAACAAGTTGATTTGATGTACTGATGTTATTCTCTTGAAAATTTCCATTTGCTCTCTCAGTGGGATCTCTTCAATATCTTTATAGTTTTTTCATGTCCTTTTCTCTATTTTGATTCAAGCCAATATTGATATTTTACTCTAGAAATTAAAGTATGATATTCTACAAAGAAATATAGATAAAATAATGCATGCTTTTTGGGTAAATGGTATGAACCTCCTTCAATTATCTCTTCATCACTTAAACCCATATTGATATTGTGACTATGGGACACTCTAATTCCTTCCCCTATCGATAACCTTATCCAAGGTTGTGAACCTTCTCTTAATTATTCTAAAACACTAATCTCTTCTTTCTCTTCTCTTTCCTCATACACTACATTACTTTCTTTCTCTTCATCTCTTTTTAACCCAAGATTCTCACTCTCTTGCTCCACACGTATCTTCTCTTTTTCCTCTTCTTGCTCACTCTTCACTCCTACTCTACTACTACTACCTCTCGAGTTCATAGTCAACTAGGTATATTTACTTTAGTTCCAAATTTGCTATTGTCATAATACTTGATCTGACTCTAAGGTCTTCTTTCTCTATTATCACAACACTTCCTTTAGATCTTAAGTCTTTTTCTACTATTGTTTTATCCACTTTGACATCTTGAGTCTAGGTTCAATCCTTCCTCAACATCTATTCTATATTCACCACTCTATTGCACACATCCCTATGGCACTCATTAGACTACTCCATATGAGGTGGAGTGGGAACCATGGATTTTTATATAGTAATCATTTTAATGAGAAAAGGAATTCATTATAAAAATTTACCTCAGATTCCCCTCACAAGTTTATCCCTTGCATCTTTAAAGGTAATATATCTTTGTACTACAAATTCACTTATACAACTATCAATGGTTGTGTCCACCTAGTAGTCAATCATACGCATCCAAGTTTTGTAAAATTTTGATCTTTTATTCAGTCCATGCTATATTGTGAACATTTCTTGGGTAGTAGTAGAAATATTCCAATCTTTTCACTGACATAGATAGCAAACAAAAGAACTCGCACCAAAATATCTCATAAACATCTACATACAGGTGATCTTGAATAATTGATTTAGAAGTACTTCATATCATCCTTTCCTTCCCTTATAAAAATTCCTTAATTTTCATATCTAGCCATGATTTTATATCTCTCTGACTTGGTAACCAATGTAACATACCTTTTATCAGTGAGTTCCACTGCACCATTATTAGCAGAGGTTCTTGGATTACCAAAACTTTCTAATTATAGGGATAGTCAGCTACAATAATGATAAATAACCTATTAAGGGAGTTTTTATAGACCTATTAAAAGTTTATACAAAGAAATCATAAGGATTTAGTATGATTTAAGGTTTTATCATGAATATTCTTAGTGGCATGAACAAAAATGCATAGAAATAGAACTCAACATTGACAATTATAGAACATGGAGTATTTCATAATGTGACTAGATACATTCAAATATTATGTAATTCATATAAGAAACATGGAAAATTTTAGGAAAATAATAGAGGAATTCTTATTATATTAATCAAAATTAATCTGTTATATATTATCATAGAGATTAACTTGTATAATCTTACAATACAAACTTAATGAACAAGTATTACACTAATCTCATAGTAGTGGAATTACAAAGATAATAATTATGAAACAAATTGGCCCTTTTCCATATAGATGCATCCATAATAGAGCTCAAATACATTGTAGTTGACACTTATTATCTATTATGGGTAGCCAGTTGTGATAGGTCACTTGTAACTTCCTCTATTATTACTAACTCAAAATAGTCCAACTGCATTTTGATCTGATTAGGCAAGTTAACAAGATTGCACGATTGGAACTAGAAGTTATTACTATGCATGAAAGATATATATGAACATGTTGAGTAGTAATATATTTAAACATATGACATATATTTGAATAATCTCCCACTAAAATATCCCATGCAAAATCTTTGTACTGTTATGAGCATAAGAATGTGCTTCTTAGATTGGTAAGACTATGTTTGGTGAGGTTATAAGAAAAATTGGTCCTAAAAGGCTATTTTTATGTTTGGATTTTGATCTCAAACACATAAATGAGGTATATATTATCCATAATTACTTATTATAATGGTTTTATTTTTAATTTTATTCATCATACCTCCTAAAACATCAATGCTTGATGTTTAAGGTTTA
This sequence comes from Torreya grandis, assembly GCA_037957365.1. Lineage (NCBI taxonomy): Eukaryota > Viridiplantae > Streptophyta > Pinopsida > Cupressales > Taxaceae > Torreya > Torreya grandis. Next base: position 66,865 of record JARHVA010010441.1, on the reverse strand, counting down.
AGAGCCAACTAATGCAAGTGACCCTAGCAATTATATCTGCTCCTTTTTTCCATTTTCTTATCCTTTTAAATGATTATAAAACTTGTATATTTACCTTGAAACACCTCATTAACCTTATTAATACCTTTTAATCATTGATATGTTTCCAAAACTTGTATGCTTATGTAATTCTTCATACACATGCCTCAATGGTCTATGAGTGCTCATTCTGACTATAGGTGCAAGGCTAAATGAATGTGATCTTGAGATGAGGTTTTGTATATCATTATTGATGATTTTAAATATGATTTTATGACTTATTTATCCCATATCTATTTCTTACTCATCTTAACCCTACTCTAATGCATAACATTGCATATCTTCTCTTAATGCTTAAAAGTAGGTTACATTCCCTAGCTGGCATGTAGGTCTTTATGGGAAAAAATTATTCCCTTTTATCACCATTATAAAATTTAAAAAAAATAATGGATGTATTATTGGATTCTTCATCACATTTTAGTCACCTCTTGATCACTTGCATTGGCTCTGAGAAATCCAATTGACTTACTTACCACACTATGCAAAATCAATAGTTATGATGCAAAGACCCAACTACAGGTGTGTATTTGGTTTTATTATCTTAAATAGAGAGATTAAGTGGAATTAATAACTTTAATTTATCTTTATAGACCTTATTTTACTCCTCGTACCTTGTGATGGCCATCAAACCATTTGAAACCGATTGCCTTCCATCTTTGACTGAGTATGCATCAAACAAGGTTCTAATTGATTGTAGGTGATTATCTTCCTTACTTATAATCACCTATATCATTGGTATTATGATGATATTAGGTTATGTCCTCATATATTTAAAACCTAAATAGTTATTTACAGACCTTGTAGACCTTGTCTCAATATCCAGGTTTCCTTATTCCTCATATTCCTATGATTGGGTTGACATGTAGGTGAATGAGACCATTAGATTATTAGTTGGGGATAGTATTCATATATTTTTTCACTTTATAATGTATTAAAGATCTTATTTATATTTATGTATTCCATATACTTTTATTATATATCTATAACCCAAAATTCTATGTAAAAACATTGTACCTTCTTTTCATACACTTATACAGGCTTGCGGGTCTTTAGTAGGGTATGTGGGCACATGGTGATCTCTCCAAAAAAATTTGTCTTGATAATATATATTAAAATTTTTATTTAAATGTTTAAATGGATTTGAGAAGGAATGGTATCTTTCTATGGGTATATTGGAGATTTCTCGTTGCACTATACCATCAACATAAAGCTCTCAAGAGCTAACAATGAACTAAAGCTTTTTATTCACTGTATCAAAGTGTTGTACCCTATAAATCACATTATTTTTGGATTTTAAATTATGTATAAACAATATTTACCTATTTTAAACTATTTACACATCATTAACACATTACTTGTATGTAGAACAATTCACAAATCGGTCTATCACATACAAACAATGAAAAGAGTTTCATTTGTGCTAATACATGCATGTGTTTGATATAAATAATGGATTTATATATCATGAAGATATATTCCCACTCTTATATTACTCATGTATGGTTCATCTTCTCTTACCACATTTACAAGTGTAGTCATGAAGATAAAATCAAGCTAGTGGGGATTTGAGTCACCTTTTGACCCCTCAAGCTCTTAGCGATTGTTCATAGAAATAGGGGATTCAAACTAAAAACCAATGATATGTATTTTAAGGCCACTAGGACCCCTATATTTTTTTAATATATTTGGATCTAAATCTATTTTTATGACATGTACCATTCACATGAAAATAGCCCTTGTAAGGTTGTAAAGAGATCAATGGAGTTCTTAATGTAACATTTGAAACCTATAGAACAATACAATATTATGAATCATGTATATGGACTAGATAAGGTTAATATACACCATTGAACCATAATCACCTAAAAATGGATCTCCCAAGTTTGTACAAGTGCCTATAACTACCTGTAAAGGAGTGATTCTCTCAATTTGGATGTTGAACATGCAAAACTGACCCCAACTGACATTATTAACATATGTGAGATTTATATAACCATATTATAATCTTTTAAAAGTTTTATTTTATGGTAATTTTGTATTTTTGGCTTGAAAAGTGTTGGAGTTATTTACATGCCCTTTTTCTATTGATTTTCACTTACATTAAAGTTTGGAAAAGAACCTTGATTTCTCCAAACCAAAGTAAAGTGTTTATACAAGGTGATCAAAACATGATATGACTTTGAGGTACACCTTATAACCTTTTAAAATTTTGATACCAACCTCTTCACACCATGGAGTGACTAAACTAGTATAAAACTCAATATAAAGGCATTACCTTAATATTGTCAAAACAACATTAAACTATGCTAAATAAGACATTAAGAAGACCATTTCAAGACCTTATAAAGCATGGAATGGGTTATGAATTAGTTTAGAAGGCTTGAAAAGCAAGTTTTTGTGAACCTAGGTAATGGTAGCCCAAATTTGGCTAACATTCCATTTAACACACCATAACACATTTTTAAAAAAAAATTAATATTGAATCTATCATCATTTAGTTGTATGATACATATAGACAACATCTCTTAAATGCAAGAAGGTCAAATACTAAAGAATAAACTTAGTTTTTCTAGGTTAATCCTATTACCAACTAATCATAATTTAGGTAGAACATAATATTTTATTAAATCCCTTATCTAAAAACCAAGGCAGCTTAATTCTTAATTTACTCAATTCAACATGATAAACAACTCAATTATAACCTCTATAAATAGAACCAAAATATAGGTTTCAAAATATAATATTAATTATCATATAAATATAGCTATTTACTTCTCATGTATGATTTTTAACAAACAAGGTAGAGTAACTCATACCTAAACACAAGGTTAAGGATTGTCATAACTAATTAGGTGCTAGTATGAAAACCTTATTGCAATTTTATTATACCATAACATGTAGATATTTACAAGCATGAAAAAATAGTGATAATGAGAACATAATACATGTGTTCCATGGTCATACTAATTATATTCATGGAAAAATTAAGGTTTACACCTAAATAATACTTTTTCTAATAGTAATTTAATGAAGTTAGGGCTTTAGTATCCATTTTTGGACATAAAGGTACACATCCTTTATTTTTGTGAGAAAAATAAGTAACGCCTCACTCTCTAATAAATAAAATCCAATTATCTATAAAGAATATCAAGAGGATAAAAATTAGATCATATTATCATTAACCTTACTAATTGTAATTTTAAATTGTTAGAGATCAAGATCACAAATTTAAACATATCACATAGGTTTTGTCTAAGCCTTTGAGTCAAAAATCAACAAGGCTTTTAATAATATTATTATGTTATCAAAATATTGGACTTGTGAAAGAAGTCACATAGATTAGGGTAAGTGCACAGGGTTGGGGGATAAAAAGGGGCCTACCTGTGGACACATTTTTCCTAAAAATTTATAAATCTAAACTTTTATGGATAATTTGAGATGGCTCAAAATTAGAGGATGGTGTAATAACATGAATTGTATAATTTTGAGTCTAGTTTCTAAAACACTAAGTTTTTTTGAAAATGGTTAGGTATAAGTAGGTCAAGCATCTAGAATTTGAATAAGAACTCCTTTTTTTAAAGGAAAATAGAGTAGATAGCCAACTGTGTGGCCCCTCATTTTTTGAGCATCATTTAATATTGTTTAATATCGTTTAGTAAAGATTTATAAAATATCAACTAGTTTGTAACCTATATTTTTTTAATAAATTTTTAATGAACATATTAATATATATATATATATATATATATATATATATATATATAGTTGGTCATGCGGGCCCCCTAACTACCTCAAAACAAATTAAAAGTAGTTTTTTCAAATGCATGTAAAATTAGTCCTAATTTGTGACCTTATTTTTTTTCTATTTGGATAAATGGAAAAAAGATACACAAACATATATAGGCATGTATATTTACGACATGTAGAGGCCCAAAAAATCTATATCTATAAATCAACATAGATTGAAACCTTAAAATGGTCCAAAAATTATAAAAATCATATATTTAGAAAGAGGAGAATGTAGTCATTATCATGGTAGTAACTTTACAATTCTTTTCATTGAAATTCATAGTGTATCTAGTGATGGAAATTGAATTTTATTATTTTTCATCTGAACTCTCAGATTCGATTGTGTGTTGATAGGGCCAAGATTTTGTCTTGGGAATCCAAACCATTTATGAGCCAAAACACTTGGGTTTGAATTAAAACTAGAAATAATGCCTAAAAATTACATAATGAATACGCATTACATAATGTGTACGTGTTACATTATCATAGCATCATGAGGTGATTGTGAACTAAGTTCAATTTGTTCACATCATATTTAGAGATGCATCTTTAGATACTGGCCAAATTTGATCCCACATTATGCTAGCTACATAAAAGGACTTGCCAACATGGTGTAATTAATGGAGGTACTTGTTGACCAATTTTGTTCTACATACCAAAAATGTGCCTAATCCAAGAATTCAGTCGAAGGAGTAGGATCCTAAGATTAGAATGGTCCAATATTTTAATGTGAGCATATTTTTGGATGGAAATAAGTATGGGAAAGAAAAGGATCCATCTAGTTCTCCATTATGTGTTCATCTTAAAATTTATATCTAGTAGTAGAAAGTCTAAATAATTAATTTACAGAGGCCATATCTTACACATGTGGCATTCTCAGGAAAAAGTAATCATATGGGATCACTCATCTTGGTCCCTAGTTGTTATATTCCAAGTTATATATCATCCATTAAAGTGAGAAGGAAGTTATGCATGGGAAAAGTTAGCCTCTTAGTTAGTTTTCACTAAGTTTTCCATACTTAGTTATTTGAGCTTGAACGTTGTCAAGATGTCATGCAAACAAGATATGGATCAGTCAAGTTGAACATTTTATATCTTCACTAAGAAGGATTTTGAGACCAATTGATCAAAAGGTTTTTTTCCTTCTGACATATGAATATATCTAAAAAAATTTACCCCTCCATGATTCTTATGCTTCAAGATATAAATTTTCAAAGTTGATCAAATAATGAATGACAGTCATGTGAAAGTCAAATTTAATCAAGGCAAGTGACTGTTTAAGTTCAAAAGGTCATTAAAAGGTTTGAATTTGGTTGAGATTTAATGGTGTATGGGAGCCCTCATAATGACACTTAAGATCTAATGATTTATGTTAGAGTCAACCAAGTCAAAAGGTCCCTAGGTTAAAGCCTTTAAATCTCTACAAGTTAGAAATAATCTAATGGTGTGAAATAATCTAGACAATATCTAATAGAGTGAATTCAATGACAAAAGGATGGGTCCTATGAAAATCAAGGGATTGTACTCAATCATACCAAATATCTGATGGAGTGAAAAAAAGATAAGAAAGTGGGACCAGGGAGATGAATGGTACACGTGCACTCGTACATCTTAATCAGATGGAAAATATGAGTCGAACTAGTTTGTAAATCCAAAGAGATAATGAGCCAAGGATAAGCAGTAAAATTGTATAAATTTTGTAGAAGATAGATGGATTACGAGCATCTATGCACATCAAGAGCTAATGATTTGAGGATAAGTAACACATATGCATAAAGGGTCAGAGGATATTGATGATGAATACAAAGAAGATAAGTGTCCAAAGTCAATGGGTCTTGGTAGAAGATCAAAGACTCATGTGAATTCATACATCTAGATATTGTAAAACAAGTCATTGTCAATAATTCATTGTATCTATGGAACCAATAACCATATGAATAATTGAGCATGATGTAGATAGTCTAAGTTGGCAATTGACAACCAATAAGTGAGAATGATTTTAGGACATTTTTGATAAAACTCAAAGAAGTTTAAATGGGCCCAGTCAAAGTAAATGTAGAAGAGTCAAGCTCAAAGGTGAACCAAAGTTGAACCAGGGCCATAATTTAGATACCTAACATCATCACCAAAGATCCATATAGGTGAAATTTATCCTTTGGGTCTAATATAGAAGTCAAGGATAGACCAATGATTGTGTGAAAACCAATGTTCTAAGATTGGTTTTCATATATAGTGGACATGTTTCTCACCTCATCATGGTTTACATTTTTAGGTTCAGATGGCCACCTAATGTAGATGAGGCACATTTATACTAATTCTAAGATGTGATCCTCATTAGTAGATCAAGTGGAAGTAGCATGGAGTCTCAAGATGAAGACTTGGTAGTTGCATAAGGATCATGGAGCATTAAATTCTTTTACAAGGCCTTTGAAATTGTGCCTTCTTGATAATATTCTGACTCAGTCACATCCTAAAATTGGTGTTAATCCATCATAATTAGTTGGTACTTTTTCAACACACATTTCTCTTTTTATCCTTCTTTTTCTATAAATTCAAGATTTTAAGCCTTAAAATGGGTCATTTATCCCTCCTTTTAGTATGACCAAACTCTACCAAAATTTATACCATGACACCTCTTTGATGCAATAAATATTGAATTCCATCCTTTTCGAAGCTAGATTGAAGTGTGTTCTATGAATTCATGTACTATAGTTATGTGAATGTATGTTGCTTACTTATGTCTAGAGTTTTCTCACCTTAAAGAAATGCTTAATAGTTATCATAGGTCACTATAAGTGTCATTTACAATTTATTGTCTAGCTTGAAAGTGGATATTTTCCTCTCTTTCTAAATTGATCAATGCCTTATTCTAAAATATTAATGTGAGATTGATGTTATTTGGTCTAAAAAGTGTCTCATAGTGTTTTTTGTGTGAGTTGGAGTGATCAAATCATTGGTGCATCACCACTTTTTACATGGTTTTATAAGTTTTGTCAATTATCTCTCCCTTTTCCATGTAGGTGCTAGTTTAGGTTTAGTGTAGGTGATACATCCATAAGGAAACTAGCCTTTTTCAAAGGTATGATCCACTTTTAGGATACCCATATCCTAGGATCAATCCCATGTTGGAATAGATGTGAGTAATAATATCTAAATAATACCCTCCTTAGCTAGGGTGCAAATCTAGAACCCTAATAGTTTTGGCACACCTAATGAGACATATATTTTCTTTGGTATAACTAAAGTTTAAATATTGAGAAAAATGATTAACAATAGTAGGAGAGATATACCATCATCAAAATTTGAAGATCATTTAGGTTATAGAGCTCATAGCATCTTTTAGATAATGCTTTCATGTCAAAGGTTACGACAAGAGTATCAAGTAAAGGTACTTCTTTTGAACATATTGAATTACCTCCTACTTCTTATAAAATATCAAGATTCAATAGCATAAGGCCTTATCCTCCAAAGTAGTATTTATCTTCTCTTCAATCTATTATTTTAATCCAATCCATTGTCCCCATAAGATAAATCCCGTTTACCCAAATGGTTATCAGGAATCAAGTATTTATCTCATTTAACAGGGGTAGTCCCCTAAATTTGGTCAAGTATGATGACATTCTTGTGTATGCTCTAAAATGTGTCCCTTTCTTCTCTTGAGAATGGAATAAAACTACTACTATTGAGCATATCCAAGATATTGCCAATATATGTTCTATTCATAATGTTACTCAAGATAATGTGACTATCAGATTACTTGCTACCTCTTTTAGGGGAAAATCATTCCAATGGTATATGAATCTTCCTTTGACCTTTATTTTTACTTGGGATGAGTTAGGTGCAGATTTAGTTAAATAATTTGAAGAAAAGTCCGATCATTTCTCTTTGGTTGAATAATTGACTACCATAAAAAGGTACCTCCATAAATTCATGTCAAACTTTAACCTAAAATTCTAAAAGACATGGATTAGGATCCTTGTATTGGTTATACGATCCCCAGAGTATGCATTTTTATAGTTCTTTAAGGCCCTTAAATCTGATATAAGTGTCATGATATAGTCCATGGGTGGTAATAACTTGTTAAATGCCTATGAGATTGCTATCAGAGTAGAGAACAACTTGATTCAAATTGGTAAACTTGATCCAAGGCCTCTAATGCCTTTTTTTGGAATTAGAACCTGTTCCTCCCCCTCAAGTTCCCCAAATTCGATCTATAACCTCTATTCCATCTCTAAAATTCCAAGTTATAGCCCCTCCTAATCAATCTAGTGAGATTGGTGATTTGAAAATCATCTTACAAGATTTTGAAAATGAAATTATTTCACTCAAGAGACAATAGTACCAAGGTAGACCTTATCAATAGAAAAACTAGAGTACCTATCAATCTTTCAATAACCAAAGATCACCTTATCAAGGTTTCAAGGACAATAGGCAACCTTATCAAAATCAAAGAGCTATAATCCAAACTAAACCATATGCAACCCTTGATCCCAATGTGCCTTATATATCAAAATCTATTATTCCCCAGAATAACTTAATGCAAGATCTAGGTTGTTAGCCTTCCAACCCAAACAAAGTTTAGAATCAAGCTTTGGTATCACAAGATATTACCATGCCACATAGGACACAAGAAGAGTTACCTCTTTAATGTGGTCAATAAAAAGACATGAATATGTAAATCCAAGGATAATCTCAACAAGTTATAAGGTAGCCTGATGTTTTCAATGTTAATTGGCATTTATATGATCACATTGCATTCAACCAAGTTGGTGAAACTAGCAACACCAATGGTTAAGTGGTAGCTCTAACTAGAACTAAAAGAAGATCAGTTGAAGAAGATAAAAAAGTGAGTAATACTTCTATTGTTTCTAATTTTGTGTCAAATAATATAAAATATCAAGTTGTTGTTCTTATAGAATAGAATATTCAAAACACAGAGACAGTGAAAGTTCCCCAAATTCCCTTAACTAGAGAACAACCAGTGGCTCATAAGTTGTATCCAGAGGTTAGTGTAACATATTTTAACATTATTGATCAAATGAAGAAATAAAATTTTATTATTATCATTTTGGATTCCCTTTCTATCCCAAGGCAAAAGGACATGTTAATTCAAGAACTTTTGGATCTCAAGGTATCTAAAGAACTAGCTAAGAAACAAGGAGTTATTTTGGCCAATTTAGACCAAAAAATCAAGTAACTTGATCAATAGATACATAACATAAAAAATATGGATATATCAAGCGTCAAGTCAAGAAATACCACTCCCTTTTATCTCTATTTGATATTAGGTGACTATTTAGTCCATAATTGTATGGTAGATAGTGGAGCTAGTAGCACTATCATGCCCAAACAAATTATAGACAAGCTTGGTTTTGCCTATGAGCCAAATACAAAAGGAGTACTAAAATTAGATGGATCATAAAATAAAATATTAGGGATGATAAAAGACATAAATCTAACATTACATGCTTTACCCAATGTTATTATTCAGTAAGATGTAGTTGTAGTGGACCTACCTCCCCATTTTGTCATGTGTATGTCAAGAGATTTTACTTCAAAAATTGGAGGATATTTATCAGCTAATTAGACCTATATAATTTTAAAAACTAGGTATTTAATTAAGGTGAAAATACATTTTGAACCTATTTTAATATTTCATTTGGATTCATATATGACAAGCACGGTGAACACTAATTATGTTATCTCAAACAAGGTGTTAGAAAACAATGAGGTTGAATGTGAATCACCTCTAGATGGAGTTCCAAATAATTTTTTTGATGAATGGGAATTTGATTTACATGATCATGATCCCTAAAATTTAATTTAAGAAAAAATACTTGGTGTCTATTGTCTTTATGAAAATGATGCACTAATTCCAACATTGATGAAAGATGAGTAGCCTAGTGATGGACTGTGGTAGCTATATTTTAATGGATCCAAGAATAAACATGGCACTAGAATTGGAATGATGTTAATTTCTCTAGATAATAAAATTTATTTCTCTTCTCTCAATTTTTATTTTGGTTTTTCCAATAATGTCATTGAATATGAAGCACTATTGCATGGTTTGCAATGGGCAAGAAAGATGAAGGTTAATTCTTTATAAGTCTTTGGATATAGTGAATTATTAGTTCACCAAGTAAGGGGACTTAATATATGAAAGAATACACTACTTAGGTCTTATAATAATAGAGTATGGTACCTATTTTAATACTTTCAAGCCTTAAATATTTAGGCCATATCAAGAAATCAGAACCAACATGCAGACATGCTAGTTGCTATTGGATCACAATTCAATATCCCAGATAATATAAAAAGGGACAAAGTCCAATCACACATCAAGGTAGTTGTGAGACCTTATCTCATATACAACCATAAAAATTGGAAATTATTTAAATATAATAACCAAATTTTAATATTATTACAAGAGGAGCTAAATTCTCCTCAAGGAACCAAGACAAACATTTACATAAGTATGATGACAAGATTGTGCAATTAAAGACAAACAAGTTGCCTAAAAGAATAATCACATATAAAATATATTCAATCTATATGATAAATTAAGAAAATAAATATTTATTTATCAACCAAGGAATAACACCACAAATGTAGAGATTGCAACTAGTAAAAATTTGAAGCTAGATAAAGTTTGCACATCTTCATAGAAAGAATATTTTATTAAGTTATATTCAAATTTTGTAGATGTATTTGCATGGTAGTAAAGTGTCCTTAAATTTTTTGATCCAATTCTATCTCAACATATCATTGATTTAGAAGATAATACTAGGTCAATCAAACAAAGACAAAGGCCAATCAATCTAAAGCTTGAACCTCTAATGAGAGTTGAACTACATAAGCTCATTGAGTCAGCCTAATATTTCCAATTAAGAACTCAACTTGGGTAGCAAACCTTGTTCCAATATGGAAAAATAATGGTTAAATAAGGCTATGTGTCAAATTTCATGACTTGAATAAGGCCTCTCTCAAATATCACTATCCATTTCCATCAATGGAACATATTTTACAATTAGTTGAAAGTTTAGAAAGGTTCTCTTTATTAGATGGTTATAGTGGATATAACCAAATTTTGGTAAAAGAAGAAGACCAATATAAAACAACATTCGCCACAAAGTGGGGGACATTTTCATATATAAACATGCCTTTTTGTTTATCTAATGCTAGAGCCACTTTTCAAAAGGCTATGGACATGGCATTTTAGGGCCTCCTCAACAAGTTTATTCTTATTTATCTAGATGACATAACAATATTCTCTAACAACACAAATGAGGATATGATTCATCTTATATAGGTGTTTGAAAGGTGTAGAGAATTTTGAGTGTATTTTAACAAAAAAAAGTGTGTTTTATCTATTCATGAAGGTAGGATCCTTGGACATGTCATTTTAAAGAAAGGTGTAAGCATAGACCCTGATAGGGTAGAATCAATTCTTGCAATATCATTGCCTAAGCATAAGAAAGCCTTGAAAATAATTTTAGGCAAGATTAAATTCATAATAAGATACATTTTAAATTTTTCTACTTTAGCTAGGCCACTTATAGCCATGTTAAATAAATGTTAGAGTTCAATTGGTCTAAAAAAGGAGTGAAAAGTTTTGAAGAAATCAAGAAAGCTATAGACAATGCTATTACACTCATGAACCCTAATTTCAAAAAATATTTCTTTTTATACAGATATTCTAACCTTGAAAAAATACCAAACATTCTCATGCAGCAGAATAAATAGACTTTAGAGAAACCAATAGCCTTTTTTATTTAAGGCATAGAAGAATATGAAATAAGGTATTATTTTGTTGAGAAGAACATTATTTTAGTTATAAGGTCTCTTAAAAAGTTTAGGTCCTTTATATCCAATAATAAGATACATTTGATGGTTTCACATCCAAATGTCAAATACTTTCTTCTGGACAAATATATAAGTGACAAAAGAGTTGATTAGATAACTAAGGTCATGGAGTATGACATTGAGATCAAAGTCACAAAGCTGGTTAGAAGTAAAGGACTCTATGAACATCTAGCCCAATACTTGCAGAAGTCTAATGAATAGGTTATGGTATTAAATGATCAAGATCTTTCAAGTAACTAAGCCTAAACTTCTAGTGGTTCCAAGATATGGTAAGATATATACAATATGTTGTTTATCCTTCTCAACTCACTCCTTTAAAGAGGAGATATTTTAGATTATAGTCAATTCCTTTTCTCCTTGTTGATAATGTATTATTTAAAAAGGACATCAATGGTATACTGATAAAATGCATAAAAATAGGTCAAAAGTACAAGTTACTTGATTAATTCCATGATGGACATGTTGGAGGACATTACTCAGCCAAGATTACAACTCATAAGATCATGAGAGGTGGGTATTGTTGGCCAAGTTTATTTAGCAATTGCCATGCATGGATTAGGAAATGTAGATGGTGTGTCATGTTTGTTGGAAAAGTGAGACTTTTAGCCTTAATTATCCAAAAAAATTTAATTAATTAACCCTTTTTCCAATGGGGATTGGACTTTGTTGGATTTATCAACCCCCCATCAAGCTAGGGACATAAGTGGATCCTAACTACCATAGATTATTTTACCAGATGGACAGAGGTAGTATCATTTAAAGAAGCCAATGAAATAAGTGTTTTAGACTTCTATGAAGGTTTAATTACCATATTTTGGGTCCCTTAAACTATAATTTTTGATAATGTTATGATTTTTGTAGGATTTAAGATCAGCCAATGGACAATTCAACATAGTATTTTTCTCAGTACCTCATCAAACTGTTACCCATAAGGTAATGGCCTTACTGAGTCTACCAATAAGAATTTGTTGAAGATAATTAGGACTATAGAAGACAATCAATGATCATGGTATCTCAAATTTAAGTCATCTTTTTGGGCTGATAAGATCACCTATAAAAGATAAATTGCCAATTTTCCATACAAATTAGTATACGGTAAGGAAGTAAGAATGGCTATTTATCTTAAATTCCCTACTTTGGAATCAATGCATCAACTTGAGATTTTAGAGAATAAGCCAATGTAAATAAGATATGCTAAGCTCATGGAGCTAGAGGAGACAAGGCATTAAGCCATGTTGGCTATATAGGCCCATCAAGCAATGATAAAGCGATATTTTGACAAAGGAACTTATTCAAGAAGTTTCCAAGGAGATTTAGTCCTCAAGTGGGATGAGGATAGAGACAAGACACGAAAGCACACAAAATTTGATTCTCTCTAGAGTAGACCATATAGAGTTTCTAGTTGCAAATCCCATATTGCTTTCCAACTCACAAGGATAAATGGTAAAGAACTTATTATCCTAGTCAATGGGATACATCTTAAACACTATTATTAAAGAAAGTTAAGTCTCCTATACATAGTTATTTTTTTTCTTGTTTTTATCTAAGTGTTTTCTAACACATTATTTAGTTTCATTTCTATTTTATTCTAAATAAATGCTTCATTTCTTGCACAATCATTCAATAGTTTAGTTGCCTTTGTTTTTAGGTTAGTTTCCATTTTAGTTTGTTTTCTTTCCCTATTGTTGGGATTTTTCTTTTCTTTTCAAGTCAAGAGGTTGGCTTATAGTCATGTAATGGTCCATGTATTATCCATGATGATCCAAGATTTATGTATATGTTTTGAGTTATCAAGTATAGCAGGCACGTTACCCAGCCAAGTTGCTAAAAAAGTTGACCAATTTTGGTTTACATACCAAAAATGTGCCTATTTCAAGAATTCAATGGAAGGAGTAGGATCCTAAGATTAGAATGGTCTAATATTTTAATGTGAGAAATTTTTTGTATGGAAATAAGTATAGGAAAGCAAAGGACCATATGGTTCTCCATCATCAATTCATCTTGACATTTGGATCCAGTAGTAGAAAGTCTAAATAGGAAATTTGCAAAGGCCATATCTTGTACATGTGGCAATCTCAAAAAAATTAATCACATGGGTTCACTCATCTTGGTACCTAGTTGATATATGCCAAGTTCCAGATCATTTACTACTAAATTATGAAAGAATTTATGTATGGGAAAATTTGTCATCTTAGTCGATTTTCACTAAGTTTTCCATACTTAGTCGTTTGAGCTCGACTATCACTAGGATGTCATATGAACATGAGATGGACCAGTCATGTTAAACATTTTATATATTCACTCAAAAGGATTTGAGACTATCATATCAAAAGGGTTTCTTCCTCTTGACATCTTTAATATCTCCATTAAATTTTGCCCCTCCATGATTCTTGCATTTCAATATATAAATTATTAAAGTTGATCAAATAATGAATGACAGTCGCATGAAAGTCAAATTTAATCAAGTAAAGTGACCATTTGGGTTCAAAATGTCTTTAAAAGGTTTGAATTTGGTCAAGATCTAATAGTCCTTGGGAGACTTCATATTGACACATAAGATCTAATAATTTATATTGGATTCAACCAAGTCAAAAGGTCTCCAGGTTAAAGCCTTTAAATATCTACAAGTTGGAAATAATAAAACGGTGAAAAATAATCAAGAAAAGATCCAATGGATAAAATTCATTGAAAAAAGGATGGGTCCTAGGAAAATCAAGGGTTAATGCTCAATCATACCAAAGATCTAATGAAGTGAAATAACTGATAGGAAAGTAGGATCAGAGAGATAAATGGTGCACATGAACTCATACATCTTGATCAGATGATGCATGTGAGTCAAACTAGTCCATGAATCCAAAGAGCTAATGAGTCAAAGACAAGTGGCATAAGTTCATAAAGTTGGTATAAAATTGATGACTTGTAGGCATCCATGTACGTCAAGATCTAATGAGTCGAGGACAAGTGGCAAAAGCACATAAAGGGTCAGAGGATATTGATGATGAATAAAAAGAGGACAAGTGTCCAAAGTTAATGTGTCCTATAAGAAGATTGAAGACTTGCATGCATTCATACATATAGATCTAAAAATGTGAGGCAAGGTCAATAATTTAGCATATATGTGGATCTAATATTCATAAGGATAATTGAGCATGATGTAGATAGTCTCAATTGACAATCGATAGCCAATAATAGAGAGTGATCTCAAGATATTTTCAATGAAATTCAAAGAATTTTAAATGGGCCTAGGCAAAGCAAATGTAGAAGAGTCAAGATTGAAGGTGAATCAAAGTTGAACTAGGGCAATAGTTCAAAAACCAACCATCATCAAGAAATCTCCATATAGGTTAAATATATCCTTGGGTCTAAGACAGAAGTTGAGGATAGACTAATGACTATGTGAGAACCAATGGTCTAAGATTGGTTTTTGCATATAGTGGACCTATGTCTCACCTCATCATGGTTCACATTTTTAGGTTCAAATGGACACCTAATGCAAATGTGGCATATTTATTCCAATTCTAAGATGTGATCCTCATCAACAGATCAAGTGGAAGCAGTATGGAGTCTTGAGATGAAGACATAGAAGTTGCATAAGGATCATAGAGCATTAAATTATTTTGTAAGGTCTTTAAAATTTTTCCTTCTTGATAAGATTATGACTCAGATGTATCCTTGAATTGGTGATAACCCATCATAATCAGTTGGTCCTTTTTTAATCCATAGTTCTCTCTCTCTCCTTATTTTTCTATAAATGTAGACTTTTAAGTCTAAAAATGGATCACCTATCCATCTTTTTGGTATGACTAGACTCTACCAAAAATTGTAATATGTCACCTCTTTGATGTAATAAATATTTGATTCCATCTTTTTCTAAGACAGATTGAAGTGTGTCCTATGAATTCATGCACTATAGTTAAGTGAATGTATGTTCTTTACTTATGTCTAGAGTTTTCTCACCTTCAAGAAGTGCTTAATAGTTCTCATAGGTCACTATAAGTGTCATTTACAGTTTATTATCTAGCATGAAAGTGGATATTTTCCCTCTTACTAAATTGATCAATGCCTTATTTTGAAATATTTATGTGAGATTGATGTTGTTTAGTCTGAAAAGTGTCTCATAGTGTGTTTTGTGTGAGTTAAAGTTATCAAATCATTGGTGCATCACCAATTTTTACATGTTTTTATAATTTTTTGTCAATTCTATCTCCCTTGTCCAAGCAAGTGCAAGTTTAGGTTTAGTGTAGGCAATAGATCCATGAGGAATCTAACCTTCTTCATAGTTCTGATCCACTTTTAGGATACCCACAACCTAGGATAAATCCCATGTTGGACTAAATTTGAGTAAGAATATCTAAACAATCCCTTCCTCATCTAGGGTGAAAATCTAGAACCCCAATAGTATGATAATAAATGTATATTATGAGTTTAATTATTATAAAATGATTATTTGATTTGTAGTGTAATATTTTATAAGTAAATATTATTGAGGAATTTCGGTACAATGTTTCTCCAAAGAGTGAGTGCCACTTATAAAAAATAAGACATGATGAGAATATCACTTATTTGTCAATTTATGAACTCATATTAATTGGGAACACCATATAAATATTAGGATCAAAATTGATAGTATTTCATATCATAAAAATATATCCAAATAGAGATTTCCCTCTTCCACTCATTTTTACCCCTACTCTTCAATATAAATATGAAATATGGAGGATCTATCATAGGAAAATTGATGGAAGTGGAATTGAAAGAGTGATTATCTCCATGTTATACAAGCATCTCCATGCTAAAATATCAGTTCCTTGAGATGACATTATTAATAAATTTGGTACTGACCCACTCATTATTGTTGTGATGGTTCAAGTGATGACTATGATACATAGGTTTAGATGAATGACCAAATATTTGGTTGATTTATTTAGTTGCCTATCTCAAACATTCAAATCCTCTTATGTAGCTAGCACAATGTGGGATCAAATTTTTCTGGTATATCTTAAATTTTCATCACATATCTATCAAAAGTTTGGCTTTCTTGTGTTTAAATTAATATCATGTATATAGTAAACTATTAATCAAACATTTGGTTTACCCTTGTAACAATTTTATAAATAAATGGATTTAAGTCAAACTACATAACATCTACTCATGAACATTACAAATAAACCTAATAAAATTTAAAATAATAAAACTAGATTATATGTTATACTTTATTTTTTAGTTGCAATAAATGATAATGGAGGGGTTTAGAGGAATATCAAGTTTCACACCAATTGATAAATAATCACCATGATTAGATGATGTATAACAAGTACAAATAATAAGGTAAATAAAACCCATAAAATCTAAGGCAAACAAATATTTCTCCAAGAACCAGAAAGGGAATTTTGAAAGAGTAAGACCATTCATGAAGCCATGAGGCCAAACATGACAAACAACAAATGATGAAAAATGATCTGACAACTTTATTTGTCTTGTCTAGGGGTTTAAAAATTCATTAGCATTTTTAAATTTTTTTGCAAATCTATGGGAAAATAATCTCATTTAAAACCCTATTAAAGCAACTAAACCTGTAAATGGATAAGGAAAATTGTTGTTTTGGGGTTTGTGTTTTTAAGCACCAACTACTTACCAATTCCCTTTGCACATCACAATGCTAAAAATAATGAACCAAGTATAAATAATGTTAGTGAGGCAATCCAATGATGATAGAGTGTACTTTATATGAATTTACATGTTAGAATGAATGCTTATTTCACTAAATTCCTCACATATTTTTAAACTCTTGAACCACTACTCTAAATTATTGAATTGATTGATCTCACACATTCATTGTATATTTCTTCAATGTCCTACATGCTAATACATTTATTATATTTATAGACTTCTTGAATTTAAATTAGGACTATATTAACACACTAAAAGAAAGAAACCCAACAAACCAAGATCACATGACATAAGAGACAAAAAATAGGGGTCAAAAGGGCCTACCCCAAGAATCATACAAGATACACTTTTGGGGCCAAAACTACATAATGTACATTTTTGGAGAAAATGTTATGGATACAAGGAAACATGAGGGATGGAGAGAGGAAAGAGAGAGGTAATTAGGGTTAAAATGACATGAGACAACCAAAACACAAATAAAAAATTATCTAATAAGAGCCTAATCTAGACTATTGATCGAAAAACATACTAGTACCCTATAATAATGTAATTTTTAACAACTAAAAACTACATCCATAATAAAATTAAGTGTCTACATTAAAAATTAAGCTACTTTTAAGTTTTTCTTTCTCAATTGGACTTAGGTTTTGTGAATGTGAGAAGGATGGGTGCATACAATTACAAAGTGATAAAGGAATAAAAGAGGATGTAGATGGGAGGGATGGTATTTAATTCAAAACCTCACTTGGGAAGGTGAAGGAAAAATGGAATATCAATGGATAATAGTACTTGGGTTGTGGTGATGAATAGATCCATGTGATTAATGACCAAGAGGAATAAAGAGGTTGTGGATGGGAAGGGATGGGAATAAATTCAAAAACCTACTTGGGAAGGTGAAGGGCACATGGATGACTAATGGATAATAATGCATGGGATATGGTGAGGAATGGGATCTCATGTGATAAATGACCAAGAATAATAAAGAGGACATATATGGGAGGTGGGAAACTATTTAGTCAAAACCATGTTTTGGAAGGTGAAGGGAAATAAATGACTAATAATTAATAATGCATGGGTATGGTGAGGAATAGGCCCATGCATATCATGTACTCACTTATAAATGGGGTGTACTTAGAAGTGTATATGACAATGTAAGGAAGAGGTAACCATGGTAGGTGGTACTCTTACATACTTTACAAAGCATGTAGCAGTCAATTAATAATAATATAGGTAAAACCATAGGATTTTCTCCAATTTGTGCTTAGCTAAGTTTTAGAATGAAATATTACCAATATAAATGTTTTTTATACAAGCAATGGATAATAATAATGACTAAATGGAAGCCTACACTATTATTTATAAGGGATAAATTAGTTTGACTGTCTCACTTCACTAGTGGTCATGCTGATGATATTTGGGCAATATGTTCTATATTAATTATATTTTTAAGAAAAAAGTGTTATATTTATTATGATATAAGAGATTGATTTAGAGATAACATCTTGGTTTTCATTCAACCCTATTAGTTTATTGTTACAACCTTAAATCCTAAACCCTTATTTTATCACAAATGCAAACATGAAGGTAATTGGGGCCAATTTGAACCCATTTAACTTAACTATGAGTCTAGTATGTGATTTAGGGATAAATTAGCTCATATTTCCTGACATATTGAGACAATTAGTCAGTTATTATAATTAGTGATGCAAGTTGGATAAAATTAAACCCCATAAATCTGATTAACCCTATACAAGATGTAATTTAGGGGTTCAATCGACCCCAATATCAAACAGTCAAAAAATTTAATCATGAAGGAAATTGGGGATAATTTGATCTCCTTCAACCTAACTAAAAGAGGACATGATTTGGGGTTAAATTAGGTTTGATTTTGTCATGAATTAATCCAATTAGTCAATTGATGTAATTAAGGATGTGATTTGGGGAAAATTGATCCATGTGAACCTAACTTATGGGTCAATTAACCCTTTTATGATGTAACATATGGCTTAATCAACCCTAATTTTATTACAAATGTAAACATCAATTTAATTTGGGTCAACATAAAACCCCTAAACCTAACTACAAATCTACAATGTGATTCTAGGTGCTATATTACTTCTTGTTTATCAACATATTTAGCCAATTAACCCATTATTTCAATGATGAATGAAATTTCAATAAAATTAAACCCCATGAACCTAATTTTGACTACAAGAAAGTAATTTGGGGGTCAATTAACCCAAATATCATAACAAAATTAAGCAAAATGTCCACCAATTCAATCAAAAAAGGAATTCGAACCAATTCGAGCCCCTTCAACCTAACTAGACAAGATCAAGAGGTGATTTGGGGATAAATTAGACATGAATTGATCCAAATAGTGTTTTGGTGTAATCGGATATGTGATTTCTACCTAAATTAGTCATTAGTTAATCTAATTAGTTAATTGGTTCAATTAAACATGTGATTTTGGCCAAAATGAGCCTTGTGAACCCAAATTATGGCTCAATCAATTATATAAGATGTAATATATGGATAAATAAACCTTAGAATAATAATATAACATATGTTTTCATCAATCAGTATAATAATATTTCATAAAAACATGATATATGATCACATAGGCATACTATCAATATAACGTATGTATTATACTATAACATGCACATGTTATTCATAGCATGCACACAGTAGAAATAACACATGTGTTATACTATAACATATATATGTTATTGATAATATTTACATAGTATAAATAACATGTAAATGTTATAATATAATGTGTACATGTTATTGTATCTAGATAATAAATCATTGTCCAATGTTTATTTTTATTCATTATTTCAAGAATTTTGATCCCATAAACATTATCTACATCATTATATGCTTTCCACAATGAAAAAAAGAGGAATAAATATTTTATTTGGGTCCCCAACCATCAAATAAAATCAAACTGTTGTTTACTATTGTCATTGATGTCAAAGGTGTATCTTGTAGGAGATTGACGCCATTGAGAGAGTATGCCTAGTTGACAGTGTGTTGATGTGACAAGGGGAATTGATTGATTGTTGTCTTTGAATTTTTTTATCATGAAAGGTAATTTTAAGGCAAAACATATAATTTGTAGGCAAATAATGCCTTATGGTTTCATGAAGGTATATGTCTTTGAGTTGCTTAAGCCTAGTCATGGCATGAACAGACCTAGTAAGAAGGTATGAACATGGTGGCTTGGTGAGATAAGTGTATATAGGCATGATTGGTTGTATGAGGTTTATTTATCATGCATGTTAGTCATTATATCACTAATAATTAGAGTCTTAGGGTGAGCCTATATGGGTAGGACCTTAAAACCAATTTTTCACCTAAACCACTCCTAAACCATGCCTAGCCTAATGAGGTATCATGATTTATTATCAAAGCATGAAAAGGATATATGGTAGTGTTTAATAATGATATAGGTTTATTAATTATTTTATTGAGGTGGAGAGTGTATGGAAAGAGGCATGAAGATCAGTTTTAAGGCCTAATGTGATTTACAGGTCAAGGTCTAAAAAGCAAAGAGAGAGTATGGCCTAATGAAGGGTCATGGTTAGATTTCAAGGTGTTTGAGCTCATGTAAACATTTTCAGAGGTGATTTATGTTTTTGTAAGTATGTTCATGTAGTTTTAGGTCATAGTGTGAAGGACAAGGTATGAAAATTTATTTGGAGGTCTCTTGAGTACTCAAAATGAAGGGTTCTCAACCCAAAAAGGATTTTCTTGTGCTCATCAGGTCATCAAAACTTTGAATTTGAACCTAAGTAGTTAATGGTATATTTTTAATGGTTCTAGATCAAAATTATAGAAATTAGTTTTTTGATTTAGGGGATATGATTTATGAATGATCATTCAGAGTGAAAACATCTTTAAACCCTCTTAGAACCCTAATAAGGACTTGATTTTAAAGATGTTGATAAAAAATGACAAGAATGATTTGGTATGCTTAGGTAAGATATTTTATCTTATATTTGACTCTCCTAGGTACCTCCATGTGGTATTGGTTAGAGAGAGGAGAGAGAAAATATTGAGTTATAGACTTATTTCTAAAGAAGTTATTGTAGAAGTCAAAATTTGCATTAGACATAATAATAAAATAGATGGAGGAAGAAGTTAGACACTCAATATTAATGTCCACGAAGGTTTTTTTATATGTTATATTCCTCAAGTGTACTAAACTGGTCATTCAAATTAGCCATTTGCTAACATGTCTAATGGTGTAAATAGTCTTTAAATTCTACTACAAGACCCTTGGAGTTAATACAAGACCCTTGGAGAGTGTATGGAAAGAGGCATGAAGGTCAGTTTTAAGGCCTAATGTGATTTACAGGTCAAGGTCTAAAAAGCAAAGAGAGAGAGTGTGTGGCCTAATGAGGGGTCATGGTCAGATTTCAAGGTGTTTGAGCTCATGTAAACATTTTCAAAGGTGGTTTATTTTGTTTCAATTATGTTCATGTTGTTTTACGTCAGAGTGTGAAGGATAAGGTATGAAAAGTTATTTGGAGGTCTTTTGAGTACTCCAAATGAAGCTTTCTCAACCCAAAAAGGATTTTCTTGTGCTCATTAGATCGTCAAAACTTTGAATTTGAACATAAGTAGTTAATGGCATATTTTTTATGGTTCTAGATCAAAATTATAGAAATTAGTTCTTTGATTTAGGGGATATGATTTATGTATGATCATTCAGAGTGAAAACATCTTTAAACCCTCTTAGAGCCCTAATAAGGACCTAATTTTAAAGATGTTGATAAAAAATGACAAGAATGATTTGGTATGCTTAGGTAAGATATTTTATATTATATTTGACTCTCCTAGGTACCTCTATGAGGTATTGGTTAGAGAGAGGAGAGAGAAAATATTGAGTTACAGGCTTATTTCTAAATAAGTTATTGTAGAAGTCAAAAGTTGCAATAGACATAATAAGAAAATAGTTGAATAAGTTAGATACTCATTGTTAATGTCCATGAAGGTTTTTTTATAGGTTATATTCCTCAAGTGTACTAAACTGGTCATTCAAACTAGCCATTTGCTAACATGTCTAATGGTGTAAATAGTCTTTAAATTCTACTACAAGACCCTTGGAGAGTGTATGGAAAAAGGCATGAAGGTCAATTTTAAGGCCTAATGTGATGTACAGGTCAAGGTCTAAAAAGCAAAGAGAGAGAGTGTGGCCTAATGAGGGGTCATGGTCAAATTACAAGGTGTTTGAGCTCATGTAAACATTTTCAAAGGTGATTTATGTTGTTTTAAGTATGTTCATGTAGTTTTAGGTCATAGTGTGAAGGACAAGGTATGAAAAGTTATTTGGAGGTCTCTCGAGTACTCAGAATGAAGGGTTCTTAACTCAAAAAGGATTTTCTTGTGCTCATCAGATCATCAAAAATTTTAATTTGAATCTAAGTAGTTAATGGTATACTTTTAATGGTTCTAGATCAAAATTATAGAAATTAGTTTTTTGATTTAGGGGATATGATTTATGAATGATCGTTCAAAGTGAAAACATCTTTAAACCCTCTTAGAACCCTAATAAGGACCTGATTTTAAAGATGTTGATAAAAAATGACAAGAATGATTTGGTATTCTTAGGTAAGATATTTTATCTTATATTTGACTCTCCCAAGTACCTCCATGTGGTATTGGTTAGAGAGAGGAGAGAGAAAATATTGAGTTACAAGCTTATTTCTAAAGAAGTTATTGTAGAAGTCAAAAGTTGCATTAGACATAATAAGAAAATAGATGGAGGAAGAAGTTAGATACTCATTGTTAATGTCCATGAAGGTTTTTTTTATAGGTTATATTCCTCAAGTGTACTAAACTGGTCATTCAAATTAGCCATTTGCTAACATGTCTAATGGTGTAAATAGTCTTTGAAAAAGGTTTAAGTCCAAGGAGTAATCTACTACAAGACCCTTAGAGTTAATACACACTAGTCCCTATGGGCCTACAAGAATTAAAATAATTCAAGGAGATAGTTACTTCATGTTAATCATACATAACTACACAATAATGACTTGGGTAGTATTCTTGAAAGAAAATTCAGAAGCTATTAATAAGTTCAAGGCATTCAAGGCTCTTGTTGAAAATGATAAGAATGGGAAGATCAAGTGCCTAAGATCTGACAGAGGAGGAGAGTTTTGGTCTAATTATTTTGATGAATTCTATGAGGTTCATAGAATAAGGAGACAATTCTCAATAGCCAGGACACCTCAACAGAATGCAGTAGTGAAAAGAAAGAATAATAAAGCTCAATAGATGGAAAAAAATATGCTAAATGAGTCTATATTATCTGATGGATATTGGAGAGAGTTAGTAAGCACTACAATCTACATTTTAAATAGAGGACAAATAAGGACAAACAGAAACAAGACTCCTTATGAACTATGGAAAGGCAGACTTGTTAATGTGGAACACTTTAGAGTGTTTAAGAGTAAATGTTTCATCAAAAGAGATGATTAAGAATAAGGAAAGTTTTATTCCAAATCTAATGAAGGTATATTCTTAGGATACTCATCAATGATCTCATCCTATATATGTTAGAATAAGAGGTTAAAGAAGATAGTGGAAAGTACCAATGTGAAGATTGATGAGACAAGGAAATCACAATCACAGTCAAAAGAAACTTTAGATAATCTAAACTTCAAGAATGAAGAGGAAACTATAGAGGTTTATGAGTAAAAATAATTTTAGGACTCAAAAGGCACCTTGAGATAGATATAAAGAGATCATCTTTAATCTTAAATCATTAGCAACAATAATTTAGGTATGAAAATAAGGAGAAGATTACTAAGTAATCCAAATCAAGATAATGTTTCTCTATTATCTAAAATTAAACCTAATAATATTATAGATACAAGAAAATAAAATTTTTGGATAGGTGATATGAATGACGAGTTCGACCAAATAGAGAATAATAATAATTGAGAACTAGTTCTTAAGCCTAAAGATAAGAATGTCATTGGCACAAAATGGGTGTTTAGAAATAAATTGAAATAAGATGGAGACATCACTAGGAACAAGGATATATTGGTATGCAAGGGATGTGCACAATTTGAAGGGGTAGACTTTGAGGAGACCTTTGCACTATTAGAAATATTAGAGGCCATCATATTATTTTTAGAATATAAAAGATTCAAAGGGTTCAAGGTATACCAGATGGATATCAAATTCATATTTTTGAATGGGAATTTGGAAGAGGAGCTGTACATAGAGAAACCTAAGGTATTCTCACTATTAGTTTATAAGAACTATGTTTTCAGATTGAAAAAGTCTATTTATGATCTACAGCAAGCTCATAGAGCTTGGTATGCTAGGTTGGATAGGTATATGTTGGATCAAGGATTCAAAAGAGGAGTTACAAATAGTAATCTATACATAAAGATTAAAAATTACCATTAGTTGATAGTATTTGTCTATGTGTATGACATCATATTTGGTGGAACTAATGAGAACATGACCATGGCCTTTTCAGAGGTGATGAATAAAGAGTTTGAGATATCCATGCTGAGAGAACTATCACTCTTTCTTGGGTTGTAAACCACTCAATCGAAAAAAGGTATATTCATTTCATAAGCCAATACATAAGAGAGATGTTGAAGAAGTTTGAGATGGAATATTGCAAGGTAATTAGGAAACCTATGATCATATGGTGTAAGTTGAGCAATGAAGATGAGTCTTCAAATGTCAATCAAACATAATATAGGTCAATGATTAGAAGTTTACTATACACCACTGCCTTTAGACCTAACATCATGAAAGTAGTAGATCTTGTGGGAAGGTTTCAAATAGATCCAAAGCAAAATTATCTACAAGCAATTAAAAAGATACTCAGGTATCTCAAGGGGACTATGGAGTTTGGGTTTTAGTATTCAAAGAGCAAGGAGTTTAATTTGATAGCCTATATAGATGCAGATTAGGTAGGAAATCTAGATGATAAGAAGAGTACCAATACAAGAGATTTTTTCTTAGGTGGGTATCTAGTTTAATGGATAATAAAAAATCAACCATTAGTAGCATTATCCACTTGTGAAGCTGAGTACATTTCAGAAGCTTCATGTTGCACTCAAGTGTTATGGATGAGATAGAATTTAAAAGAATACAAGGTGGATTATGATGATTCTAGCCCTATATATTGTGATAATATGAGTTATATAAGCATCTCAAAGAACCTTTTCATATACTCAAAGACTAAGCACATTACCATCAGGTATCATTTTATAAGAGAGTAGGTAAGTGAAAAAAGTGTTAGACTTGAATATGTTTCTACACAAGTTAGATTGCAGACATTTTAACCAAACCACTTCCAAAGATAACATTTAAACACCTAAGATAGGAATTGGGTGTAATTACCACCCATAAAAATCATTGAATAATCCAAGGACTTAGGGGGAGCTAACGAGGTGGTTCATTACATCCAAGAGTATGTGAGTAATTCCAAAAAGGTATGCATGGAGATAGAGGGAACATGTTTGTATTATGACTCATAAACTCATAGTCCTATGTGTTGAGTATTTTGGTTGCAAAGAGTGTGATCCAAGGATTTGAAAACATCACTTCATCATTTATGTCAAAGGGGGAAAAATTTAAGAATGATGGAGAAGTTAATTGTTGAGATAAGTTTTTGAAAGTGGTTACCATAAATGATAAAGGGGGAGATTGTTGAGTATTGTCATTGATGTCAAAGGTGTATCTTATATGAAATTGATGTCATTGAGAGAGTGTGCCCAGTTGGCAGTGTGTTGATATGACAAGGGGCATTGATGGAGTGTTATCTCTGAAGGGTGTTGTCATGAAATATAATTTAAGGAAATTAATGCCTTATGGTTTCATGAAGGTACAAGTCTTTGAATAGCTTAAGCTTAGTCATGGCATGAAGAGACCATATAAGAAGGTATGAGAATGGTGGATTGATGAGATAAGTACACATGGGAATGAGTGTATGTATGAGGTTTATTGAGAATTTATGTGAGGCATTATATCACTCATGAGAGTCTCAGGGTGAGCCTACATGGGTAGGACCTTAAGACCAAGTTTGCACCTAAACCATACTTAAACCTTGCTTGGCCTAATGAAGTATCATAATATGTTGTCCATGAATGTGAAGGATTTATGGTAGTGTTTAATCATGAGATATGTTACTTGAGTATGTGAGTGAGGTTGAGAGTACATCCAAAGAGGCATGAAGGTCATTTTTAAGGCCTAATGTGATTTGTAGGTCAAGGTCTAGAAAGCAAAGAGATAGAGTGTGGCCTAATGAGGGGTCATGATCATATTTAAAGGTTTTTAAGCTCATGTAAGCATATTTATAGGTGACTTATGTTTTTTCAAGTATGCTCATGCAATTTGAGGTCATAGTGTGAAGGATAAGGCATGAAAAGTTGTTTAGAGGTCTCTCAAGTGCTTAGAATGAAGGGTTCTCAACTCGAGAAGGATTTCATTGTGCTCATAAAATTGTTAAAAATTTTCATGGGAACCTAATTATTTCATGTTATATGGGGAAGGTTCCTAGACCAAAATTTTTGGCATTAGTTTTTGGATTGAGGGGCTATGCGTTATGAATGATTGTTAAGAGTGGAAACATGTTTAAACCATCTTAGAACCCTAATAAAGACAAGATGTTGAATATCTCGATAAAACTTTCCAAAAATGGTTTTTTGTGCTCAATTAAGCTATTAGATATTGTATTAAACTCTCCTAAGTACCTCCACATGGTATTGGTTAGAGAGAGGAGATAGAAAATATTGAGTTACAGGGTTGTTTCCAAAAAAAATGTTGTATAATTCAAAAGTTGCATTAGACATAGTAATAAAATAGATGAAGGAAGAATTTAGAGACTCATGTTTTATTTACATGAAGGTTTCTGGATAGGTTCAAGTCCTCAAGTGTGCTAAACTGGTCATTCATATTAGCCAATCACTAACAAGTCTAATGGTGTAAATAATGGAAACCCCAAAAAGTAATGATAAGATGATTAGGAATGTGTTTTCATGATATAATGATGAAACCAAGTACATATACATGTTTTTTAATAATTTTAATACATTTTAATATTTGGTATAGGTTTTGGAGGTCAGTGAATATCATGAAAAAGTTGATTACAAGTTGATTATTTGGTTTAGATGAGATAGTGAGATATAAGGTCATGAGATTGGTCTACAAGACCAATATTTTCCATTTTACCTTTTTTTATAATAATGGTATAATTTTATAAAAATATCATCTAAATACATCATAAATCATTTAAATTATCTATATAGGTGTTGGAGGTATAAGTCACCATGACTATGTTTTGAGGTAATGTGGTAGTTCTAAGTGAGTTGTAGAGGTGTTCTTGAAGCCTTATCTCTTGAGTGGAAGTTTATAATTCATATGGTGATATTTTTTATGCCATGTAGATTATATATAAGTGATTTATTTTTATGGTTGTTTCGCTAAATGATGTTTTATCTTAAGTTTTTTTAGACAGAATTTTATGTGTGTTTAAAAGCCTAATGTGAACAATGCTAATGAAGTGTTTCAAGTGGTGGTTGGACCTAAAAGGTGTCATGGTACTTAGAGGATGTTGGATAAGGCCTATTTTACTATTTTATGTAAATTTTTTATAGAGGTGTAGAGTTTTCCAATGTGTCATAAGGTAACATGTCCTAAAATAGGCCTAAAGAAATTAGGTCTCCATAAGACCTAAAGAAGGATTTGGTCTATTTGAGTAATGGCTTACCTAATGTAATGATTGATTATTTATTTCAGAATTCCCTAAGTCATATTATTTGGCCAATCTAAGTGGAAATTTTGTGTGTTTGACCAAGAGGTGTATGAGCAAGGGGCTTATATAAAAACAAGGCCTTTTAGGCCTAATTGGCCACTTAGAGAATTGAATTGAGGAGCAAATGAGATATAATATTATTGTGTGTAATAATGTCTTATAGACCATCATAATAAATAATAATTATTTTCATGAATATCTAACAAGAGGTCTTAGTATGAATATTAAGGTCATATGACCTAATCAGTCTTGAAGAGACCTTTTTGAGAGAAAAGGCCTATAAGGTAGTTTGAGAGGGATAATAGTGTGAATAGATAAAGAGGTGGTTATAATTTATTGGCTAAGTAACTTAATTTTATGAAGGTGATCAAAAAATTCAAGTTTTTAATTTGGTGCTAAGTCATCTAGGGGGTTGGTGCTTCCTTGCATGTGGGTGCTTGTTAAAGCCTAGTCAAGTGTGTGCTTGACTAGTTACAGTTGGTGCTCCATTTAGAGTTGGTGCTTCAATAAATATTTTTTTGTCTTATAGGACTATATTCCATTTGTATATATTATTATATTTTCTTCTCCTTGATTTTTTATGATATATATAATGTGTTATTGTATTTTATATGTATGGTTGTTTGTGCATTCATTGATCTATATGTTTGTATGAATGAATAATTAATGTTAAGTGGAATATAATGAATGTTTCGAAGATTGATTCACCCCCCCCCCACTCTTAATCATTATGCTTACAATAGTTGTTCTTTGGGTCCATACTATCAAAGATAATTTCAAATTTGTATTTGTCTATTCATCGGTGGTAAATCTCCATTAAATAAGAGGAAGAAGTTAAAACACAAAACACCAGAGCAATTAGAAGAGTTGAGAGAGAAAAAAAGGAAAAAAATAAATCATTTCACTCAATATACAAACACTATCCCTAATGAGCCAAATGTCATAGATAATAATGAAATGAATAATGATGATTAATATTTACCTATAATTTTGAATTATGTTACAAGTCCACATTCAAAGTTTAAAGTTTTTGATTTTGTTGATGATGAATCTATGCATTATTATTTACTCCTTATCAATGAAGACAATTTCATGGAAACACATAATGATAAAAGTATCAATGAAAAAAATGTCATCCCAAAACTAAACAATGAAACTGATAATGAAGAAACTAGTAGTGAACATAAATGTTTTGATACACCCTCTCAACAAATTAAAGTGTTAACAACACCTTTGAGGATTGTGCATAGAAAAGGCAAGTATTTAATTGAAGTTGATGATTTTTTTAAAAATGAATGCATAATAAAATGTCTAACCTCCATTCAATAAGATTGAATATATTTTGTATAATTTATTTGATAAATTACATTTTGATAGTAAAAAATGTCAAGTATTTATTTCATTAATAAAATTTATCAAGAAGAGACGTGCAATGTACACCATAAGACTAAGAACATATAACTGTTTCTATATGATTTTTGCTTTCACATTCAAAAGGAAATGAGAAACTAAGATAAGATGGTCTAGGCTTAGATGTTACCTGGATGAGGTCTTGTGCACCAAATTTAGACGACTGAAGGAACTCCTCTTTGGTTGTGGAGGATGACACCTGTAGAAGAAAGAGACTCAAACATAGAGGTTGTTAGATAGCTAGAAAGTGGACTACCAAGTGAAAGCTTGGTCCTAGAACTGCAAAGACTTCTTGGGGGATGATAGCCCACTGATTGTTAAAAAGCAGAATATTGCCAAAAATAGAAATGAGAAAGACTGAATAAAAGAAATGAAAGCAAATGCGTACCTATAAGCAGCAATCTGTCTTCCATAGTCACCAACGTCGGTTAGTCTGCCGACATCGGTTTGTCAAGTCTATTGATGTCGGTTAGTTTGTCGACATTGGTAGGGGAAATGGTCGATGTCGGTTAAGGCAGCAGTCTTGGACAGGCTCTAGATGGGTTTTAGGGCAATCTGGTCAATTAGAATGGTTTTTGGGAAGGTCTATGGGAGTTTGAGAGTCTGTGTTGGGTTGATTGGACAGAGAGTATGGTCTGAAAAGGGACTAAATGAGTGACAGAGGAAAAAGGGGAAGACAAGGGTGAGAGAAGGCCTTTTAGCCTCTCTAGAAAAGATAGACTAGGTTGTGTCCAAAATGGTTGGGAATGGACAGTGGATAGAATGCTAAAGTATTTAAAAAGATAGTAAAATGAAACTAATGCAAATACTTAGTTGTGGATGGAGTTGGCAGAGGAGCAGGAGCTGTGTTTTCGTTGTGGCTGGTGATGGAGATGTCATGCAATCCTCAAACCTGTGTGGAATGGCTGATGCTGATCCTCTAAGCCTGGAAAAAGTTGTCAAAGCACTGATACCTACAAGAAAACGAGAAGCAAGAACACTGGAAAGCAAGAGCAAGAGAATTCTGCAAAGGGTGGTGTTGATTTGATAGAGAGATGGATAGAGAGGGTGAAGATTGAGTGTGAATGCTGCAAAGGGTGGGATTGCATGTATACCACACCATGCGATAGGTAGGTTAAATTATCATGGTCAAGGGTCGAGGAGTGCCAAAATTGAAATAACCAGTCCCCAGCATTTAGTCGTAGCTGTTTGGGTTATTCAATCCAAGTTGTAGCTCTAATGGGTCATCGTGTTTCCAAGTATCTCAGGCTTAGGAAGTGCTCCTAGAAAACATGAAAAAAGTCACAAGCAGTAGGGATCAACTTGCTCACAATCCAATACTTGTGAGCATCATGGACAATTTGCTAACTAGGCATGAGGTAGCAAGGGCAATCAAAACAACCAAGGCAGAGGTGTCTCAAAAGTGGTCAGAGGAGATGGTCGCGATCTCCAAGGTTTGTGGTCGAGTTAAGCAGAGGCAAAAGTGATCTTAATGATGCCCCAAGAGGCTAAGATGACTTCTACTGTGAAGGCGGGTTGATTGGGGGCATGATTCTGGACATTGTGAAGAAATTGGATGGTTGAAGGCCACCGACATCAGTTATAAAACTGATGTCGGTGGGAAAATAGACTGACATCGACATAAATAGGGTGATGTTGATAGCCTAGGGCACGATAATGCTGACGTCGGTGGTGTGCCAAAGCTGACTAAACTAGATTGGTGGCCCACCAAAAGTCATTTGTGATTGTTGCAAAGTCAAAAAAAGAGCTCTAGATTTTAGTGGGTGAAAGTGACTTGGAGTGGCAGAGGGAGATTGGTGGAGAGAGGAGTGAATTAGACAGAGATTAGAGGTCGTAGAGGCGGTGGTAGGCTAGGAGGAACTCATGGATAAATCGAGACGTAAGAGATGGCAGAGGGTAGTGGAGGACCCGCGGGAGGTCCACCACTAACGGCACCCATTGTGACACCACGGTGGTGACGACGGGATGAGGTAGGAGGTGTTGTGAACGTTGTTTGGTTTGGTTTTGAATTTGTTTTTGTTTTTGAAATTTTGATGTTTTTAGCTAGAAATTGAGGGGGAGGGGTAGCTAGGAGGGTGGGAAGGGCAGGTAGGTAATGCTAGGGTTGATTTAGGAAGGTTTTGGGGGTAAATGGGGGGTTATTAAGGGAAGCCCTAATTTTAGGACTCACCCCATTTGGCCTTAGGGCCGAACCATTCACTGGCATTAGCAGATTCGCTAGCATCAGCCAAATAGTAGCTGACATCGGTCACTTTCCTGTCAGTGTCAGTCACTATGTGACTGATGTCAATTAGGTAAATGCCATCGTTAGCACATGAACTAATGTCGGTGGCTGCTTGGTCTGAGAGACTTTAGAAAATTGCCAAGTCAAGGGGTTGAAGCTGCGCCAAGGGCTTCTCAGGTGTTAGGATAGCCATAGACGGTCAGGTAGATGGTCAAGTAGATAGATGAAAGGGCAAATGGGTGATCGAGGTCTCTAAAGGGAAAAAGAGTCATGGGGATTGGTAGTTGCATTGACATGAGTTTGACTGTTGGATGTAGGTGAGGTAGACACTGATGTTACGGGATCGGTTATTGCCATTACTGTTGCGAATGCATCAGGATATCACTGGAGAGTAGTGGGCACAGATGAGCACAGTGTGACTCAGCGAGCTGCAATGATACTATCAGGTGGTGAGGAATGTGAGCCTGATGGTGGCTCTGATCGAGTGGTGGGATCATTCCACCAATACCTTCCACTTATCGACAGGGGAGATGACAGTGATAGTTGAGGATGTGTACCAGATTTTATAGTTACAAGTACATGGGTTAGAGTTATATGCATGCTCGAGGGAGATGCATGATATTCACATAGTGACATTGTTTGGTGAGCATGCGGCTGAGGTGAGTTACCACTCAACCAGTTTTGCGTATGAGCCATTATATGTGGTAGATGAGGATACGCATCAACTGGCCATCTTGATGATGATTAGCATTATAGTCTATGCACTGCTAGATGTAAAGGGAGGTAGATTTCCAATTGCTATGACCAGAGTTTTGATGGACATGTTGGAGTAGCAGACAGTGTTTGCTTGGGCACCCGTCTTTTTGGCCTAGGTATACAGAGAGCTATGGGGCATCAGTCGGTGGTGGTGGTACAGTCTGTGTGTAGGCCACCTTCTTCACTACTGGGCATATGAGCATATTTTGGTCACCCAACCTCTTAGCCTCCCAGTGGTGATTCAGGCTAGCTTTAGAGTCAAATTTAGGTGATGGCATGAGATCATGGTGTAGACGTGGATGGACGGGGTAATAAGAGATATTGACTACTACAGATGGGTACTAGAGGCCATGATCCTAGCAAATATCGTCTGGAGACCATACTTGGTATATCTAACTTTTAGAGACCAGGGAAAGTAGCTTGTTGGGGTGCACAGTTTGAGATGAGTTAGGGGGAGACGAGTTGACGAGCTTGAGAGGGTGCCAGTGGAGAGAGTGCGGTGCCAATTTGGGTTGCTTCAAGATGTGCCACCTGCCTTCCCACTGTATAGATGGGATGATATAGAGGTGCCACTCCCACTACCAGAGGAGACAAAGGGGCCAAATTTTGAGGAGTTATCAGCAGGGCCTGGGGTAGTTGATCCAGGGTGCACAGAGGCCTACTCGACATGGTGGGCAGGAGAGTACACAAGGATTCAGGTAGGACCATAGCTTGATCTATAGGCAGTGATCAGAGAGTAGGATGCGGTGAGGCAGGAGAGGGATGCTGCTAGACAGGAGAGGGATGTTGCCATCTAGGAGAGGGATGCAACATGAGGATGGGTGACCATTTTGGAGAGTCAGGTCACAGAGCTATAGGGACAGATGGCAGGGATGACAGGCTGGGTGGCGGCATTGACAGGGCAAGTCACAATTTTGCAAGGATAGTTGGCTGTAGCCCAGGTACAGGTATTGACAGGATAGGATTTGGGAGGGTAGAGCCCTATTCAGCCACTAGCATAATAGCCAACACAATTAGCATCTCAGTAGCCAGTTTAGTCACAGCCATAGGGTTCATTTTAGGGCACGGCGTCAGGATTGATGGGTCTACTGCAAACTGTGCCTATATCCAGAAATAGGATTGCTTTAGAGGAGATTGCTTATTATGAGGGTGTTATTATGGAGTTTTCTCAGATACATCAATACTCAGAGACGAGAGCGGAGCAGAGCCGTCAAAGATTGATGTCCCGTGTGACTACCTCAGGTTCTTATAGACGATGATGATCAAAGGGTGGGGATGATACAGCATCGTCACAGCCACCGCCACCACCACCACAACCACAACCTTGAGGGCAGATTTTGATATGATGTATATACCGGCCTGCGAGCCATTGATGTGAGATGTACTTGATTTTTTGAGAGAGAGAGACAGATTGTACCATTGTAAACTTTGATGGACAGATATATATGATGAGATTTTTGGCTATTGATGTGTTATGAAAATGATTTTAGATGTTAGATGTTTGCAGCATTTTTCATATGTTTCAATGATGTATGCTGAGATATAATGTGATGATGTTTTATGATGATATGTAATGATTAAGATGTAAATGATTATATGATGATGTTTATGATTATGATGATGGTGCTTTGATTTTGTTAATGATTATGAAAATATGTGATTGTTTATGATGTGATTGGCAGGTGACGAAAGAATGTGATGGAAGGAATGGCCGAGCTAACCCTAGAAGACCCCATGTCAATTGAGTGTTGCCTACATAGCCCCTGTCTTAAGGGCCTCAGGCCAATGTAGTTCTCCCAAAAAGGGAGGAAGAGAGTTGGTTATGGATGGGTTGGACGAGGTTAAGTCATGGTCAAAGGTAAGATAGTTTGTCCATCCGGTAGATGAACAAACGGATGTGGTTGAGCTAACCCTAGAAGACGTCATGTCATCTGAGTGCTGCTTACATAGCCCCAGTCTTAGGGCCTCAGACCAATGTAGTTCAGACTAAGAGGCAAAATGGTTGATGATTGGTTTGGTCATGTGTTGAAATGATGAAGATAAGATGATGTTACAGCCTTTTCCATATTATGTGATGGTGTATTCTGTAACATTGGTTGAGGGGTCTTTCATCCCTAGCAATTTTCCATATTCATGATGGTTGTATGCTAAAAATGAATTGAGTCTATTTATGCTTTAACAAGTAATGGTTTATGCTTAACATAAATTGTGTGGTCGATACTTTCCATGTGTATTGGTGTCCATAAAAACTATGTGAAATGGACTATGTCATGTTGGTGGTCTAAAAATGTTTGGGTTGGTTTGGTTTGAGAAAATGATTTGGTTGAATGTGACCAAAGTGTGAAAAAAAAGTGAAAGGCAAATTGCTCTTTCATTGACATGGACCAGAATGATAACATAGATAGGGGTTGTTAGAACCGAGAGCCCCATTCATGCATTACGTCATTGACCATGGGTTGTGTTAGAGAGGTAATCGAATCACTTTGACATTTAAGTGAGCTCAAAGTCCCTTGAGCAGGTGATATGATATATGAGGATAGGGTAACCCCTTTTAGTAGGGATAACTTTGCCCCTTTTTATAGGAGACCCTGAGACGACTACAAGCCAAGTCCATGACCTTTTTTTTTTTTTGAGGTAGACTGATCAATGTGGGAAGTCTATATAGAGATGTCATTTTGTTTTGTGGTCATTTGTGAAGCTGATCGATGCAGGAAACTTTTGAGAGAGTGTCGTTTGTAGCAAGATTTAGTCACAGCCATCCTTTGAGGGAGTGGTCTATATTTTTGCTTTATACATATATTTAAGGGCTTTGAATAGCTATCCTTTGAGGGAGCAGTCTATTAGCTACAGTAATGATAGTATAGCTGTCCTTCGAGGGAGCAGTCTGCCTTTAGAGTTTGTGACCTTGGATATTTTGACATCTCGATTTATTTTTGACAAAATTTTGAGTCATGGACAAGACTATAGAAGTGTAAGGGCTCCCTTTTATTAGGACAAAGCATCCATACTTATAAAAAGGTTACATAGGATTTGTTTAGGGGAATAGGGTTGAAAGGAATGAGGATTAAGAGGATGGGCTTGCTCAAGGGACGAGCTCAAGTTAAATGTCAAGTGAACGAGTACTCGACTAACAGTAGAATGGTCGCAGATGCAAGGCATTAAAGGGCTCAGGTTCTGATAAGTCCCTGGTCCATGCTCATGCGTGATGATGTAAGGTTCAAGCCAATTTGGAGTGAACTTGTCTTTGTTTACTTCTTTCCAAATTGGTCACGTGTTGGTTGATGTTAGACATGAAGTTGGTTGATGTGTTGTTGGATTGATACTTGATCGAGGCTTGGTTGGTGCTTGGTTGAGGATGTGATTAAAAGGTTGGTTGATGTTTGGTCATTATTTAGTCGATGTTTGGTCGGTGCTTGATTGATTGATATTTGGTCAATGGTCAGTTGAATGTTTGGTTGAGGTCGGTTGAGGTCATGATTAAAAGGTTTGGTTGATGTTTGGTCGATGTCTGGTCGATGTTTGGTCATTATTTGGTTGATGAAGGACATGAATTTGGTTGATATGTTGTTGGATTATTTGGTTGGATGATGTTTGGTCATTGTTTGGTTGGTCAATGTTTGGTCAATGGTCAGTTGAATGTTTGGTCGAGGTTTGGTCAATGGTCGGTTGAATGTTTGGTCAATGGTCAGTCGATATTTGGTCATTGTTTGGTCGAGATCATGGTTGAGGTCATGATTAATAGATTTGGTTGATGTTTGGTCAAGGTTTGGTCGATGATTGGTCGAGGCTTAGTTGAGGCTTGGTTGAGGTCAGTTGAGACTTGGTCGATGTGTGATTGATGTTTGGTCGAGGTCATGGTTGAGGTCATGATTAAAAGGTTTGGTTGATGTTTGGTCAAGATGTGATTGAGTTCATGATTAAAAGGTTTGGTTGATGGTTATGATAGTCAAGATAAGGTCAAATTCCCCCAGTTGCTAGGGAGAATGTTTGATAGATTTAGTTTGAGAGGGCGAGATCCTGATCTGCCAGGTTGGAGGCAGGAATCTCAAAATCACGGATGGTGGTAGAGGCAATGGTTGGTAATGATTTAATTAAAGTGGCCAGAGGTTGGGGGTCATTAGGTTGGACCTCCATTGATTGTAAGGCTTTGATGAAGGTTTGATAATGTTGTGGAGAGCTTTGAATGAGATCATACAAAGACATCTTCACAGGGGTCGTGTGGTGAAGTTGTTTCACCATGGAGTCAAAGATAGTCTTCGAAGATGCTGGTCAAGATGAGCCCAAGATAGTAATCTTGGGTTTTGGTTGTGGTGAAGGTTTGATGGATGGGGATGTCCAAGGGATAGAAACATGTCCTTTCCCTTTATCCTTTGGGGTCGGTGGGCTGGTGGTCAGATTGACTATGTTGATTTTGAATAATGGGGTTAAAGGTGGTGGAGGGACCATGGTTTGATGAGGGGATCCCAATTTAGGTGATGATATTTGTGAGACATGTGATGGTGTTGATGATTTGGTTAAAGGGTAGTCAAGAGGATCCTTGATGAGAAGGGTATCCTTTTTCTAGTGTTGATGAATGATAGCTTTAAGAGTGCAACAATGCTCAGTGTCATGTCTCAGTGTGTAATGATAGTGACAAAATTTAGTGGTGTCGAACCAAGATGGTCTTGATCCGAGAGTTGATAAGTGTAAAGGTGAGGAGGTATGGGAAGCATGGGGTGATGTTGAAGGTTTGTTGATAATATGGTCAAGAAGAAGGGTGTCTTTCTCCAAGCATGGGCGAATGACAACCTTGAGGGCACAACAATACTCAGTGTCATGTCCCAGCGTGTGATGATATGCACAAACTTGAGTGTCAT
Organism: Torreya grandis; assembly: GCA_037957365.1. Lineage (NCBI taxonomy): Eukaryota > Viridiplantae > Streptophyta > Pinopsida > Cupressales > Taxaceae > Torreya > Torreya grandis. Next base: position 29,424 of record JARHVA010010441.1, on the reverse strand, counting down.
CGAATCAAGGGGGTTTTAGTCTGAAAGATTGATATGGCTTAAGAGGTGGGAGATTGATGTGAGAAGATTGCAACAATTGGCACAATAGTAAGGCATAAAAACATGTTAATGGGTCTAGGTGTTTCGTTGCAGTAGGGGTTGATGACTTTTGTTCTAGAGTTGTAAGAGGTGGTCATTTTGGAGGAAATATATGTTTAATGGGTAAAGGGGATAATGGAGGAAATTTTCCTCTATGAGGTGTTGGAGTAGGAAGCACTCCTATTAAGGTGGATGGATGTGGGCCCAAAATAGAGGGCAATGATGAAGGTGGGGGAGGAATTCTCCAGTGTGGTTTAGTGGCCTTCTTTGGTTTGGTTTGAGGGCCACTATGGTGCGAGGTAAGGTTAGAGTCTACCCTCACTTGTGTGTGAGTGAGGTTTGATATAGGCCGAATGTCGAGAGATTTAGTCTCTTGGTTTGATGGATGCCTATGCAAATTTGGGCTCAGTTATGGATGGGGGTGAGTGAGATGTAGCGATCTCAGGCAAAAGATAAGAGAAAATCATCACTGGGTCTTCCTCGGTTGAAGTGGGTGAAGAGATAGGTTCTTCTCTTGGTGGAGAAGAAATTCGAGAATGTGACTCCTCAAGAGGGTAGAGGGCAGGGATGATCGTGCCTTCTACTTGTGGTTGAGGAGTAGGAAGGGTATGCTCCTCCATTGGTAGGAGGAAGGATGAAGGTGGGGCTAATGACATTGGTATGGTTGAAGCGTCCTCCAATATAAGAGAGGTCTATGGAGAACTAATAGGAGAAGAAGGCTCTTCTACCTGTGGAGGAGGTTGGTCAGGGACAAGAGGCGAGGCCGTGTTGACTATGCGTATATCATGCTCTTGGGAGCTATCGGCCATGGTCTGGACATTGTTTTGATTAGGAGGATGGTTTGGGAATGGTTGTTTGAAGATGTCGATGTTTTGATTGGGTGGCGCATTTGAGTTATCCAAGACAAGATCCCCCTTATCTATCATGTCTTGGACAATGTTCTTGAAGGTTCGATAGTTGTTGATGTCATGGCCTTGGACACGGTGATAGTGACAGAAGTCATTTTCCCTATACCATGTAGGGATGGCTTTTGAGGAGTTGAATTGAGGTGGTCAGATTGGAGGGAGATTGAGGACCCCCTGCTTGACAAGTTTTTCCAACACGGAAGCATATGACTCTCCAAGTGGAGTGTATTGACATTGTATGTACCGTTGTTGGAATTGTTTGGTGATGCTTTGAGATGTTGAAGGTTGAGATTGATTAGTTGTTATTGAGGACGGTGATCTAATGACCACAGTGTTTGCCACTCCTTTGGACTTGGAGTGGGAAGAAGAAGGTCTGGAAGAAGAAGAGTCATCGGTTTTCGTATTGGTATTATGCATTTTGACCTTGTTTTCTTCAATAGCGTGGCGTTCAAGCTTTTGGGCCATGGTGAAAGCTTCATCAAAAGTGTGGAATGTTTGAACCCACAAGGTGGATGAGATGTGCTTGACACATGCTCGAGAAAAGAGCTCAATGAGCTCAGGTTGAGGTAATGAGAAGGAGAGCTAATTGATTAATCCTCTCCAATGGGTGACAAAATCGACTATTGATTCATCGTCAAACTGTTTGATAGAGTAGAGGTCTGTGATTGAGACTTTTTTGGTGATATTGATTGAAAAATGGTCAAGGAATAATTGAGCGAGTTGAGTGAATGAAAAGAGAGAGTGACTGGTAAGGGAGCTGTACCAATCAAGGGCAGGGCCAAAAAGCGACATGGGGAATGTGCGTAACAGTAACACATCATCATGGGCTATAAGATAACAAGCATGTCTAAATGCTCGCAGATGTTGTGGGTCTTCCTTACTCTAGAAGTGAGTAAACTTAGGAAGCTCCCACTGATTGGGATATGGTCAGATTGGGATGGAGGGATGGATGGGTTCATTGCAAATTTGGTCATATGAAAGGACATTGCTTGAACCAGAAATAGAAGCTTCAAGACTAGACATCTTGTCTATCAGCATCTTGATGAGATCGATTGACAGATTGGTAGGAGGGGTGCCCACTAGGTTATAAGTCACTTGGAAGGTGCTAGAAGAGGTGTATGACGTAGTCAGTTGCGCTTGTATAGGTGCAACATATTGATAACTAGTCATTGGGATAGATGTGGAAGCCAAGGGTGGTTGTGTCATGAAGGTAGAAGGCATAAGTTGACTAGATACCGCCAAAGGTGGTTGCATGGTGGCATTGGCAAAAGGGGAGGTAGACACTCTTGCATTTATGGGCGCAAGAGTGTGTGGATTCGAGACAATCAAGTTTTGGTATGATGTAGAACTTGGTTGAATTGCGTGTAGTTGAGGGGTTAATGAAACCCCAATGGAGGTCGGTCCAAAAATAGATGGGGAGGCCAAACTTTACGTATTGGCCATGGTCAGGTTAATGGTTGAGGTAATGATCTGAGTCATAAAAGGCTGGGTAGCAGATGGTGTTGATGTCATCGCCGCTTCACTCGAAAGGTCTCGCATTTGGTTTCTTGCGAGATAGTGTTGGAAAGCCTTGACGTTGTGGTCAAGGAGTCTCTCAAAGTTTGGGTCCCCTTCGGGGACAATTGAAGGTTGATTGGGAGTTGGTTGGGTAGGAGTTCGTTTAGTCTCTGAATGATACTCCATTAGAGGACTAGTCATAGATGGTGAAGGCGAGAGTGGTCATTGCCCTGCGTGGTCAAGAAGAGTTCTGGTTTGACTGTGTGTCAAAACCATTCAAGGCAAGAAGGGTCAGGTTCCAAAAACTATGTTTTTTCAATTTCAGAAACTCAGAATGGATGTTGGACAATAAGAAAGTCAGGTTTTAGGCTTGTTGTTTAAGGAAAAGAATTTTGGACAGTGACCGACGTCGGTATAAAAACTAATGTCGGTGATAGAGGCTGCTAATGTCGGTCAGATGACCGATGCCGGTGAAAAAAGTTACCGACGTCAGTGGAAAAACTGATGTCGGTTATTGTGTTTTCCAAAAACTCAAAAAAATTGAAAGTTTTTGGAAAAAAAGAAGAAAACATCCTCACTAAATTTAAAAACTAGATAAAGACAGAAAAGAAGATGAAGACAGACAGACCGTAAGCATTAAATCCTAAGAATCAACTTTTAGAATCATGTTGGCTTATGCCTTAGAATGTGTTTGGGAAGTTGGCTTGTAGAGCGGGTCCTAGAAGAGGTAGTCTATGGTTGGTTTCGAGGTAGTTTTGGTGCTCAAGAGTCTGTGTTAGGTTCCGTACTTGGCCTAGTGCTAAGGAGCAAGCTCCCCTCACTTCACGAGCCCAGTGATGAGCTGGTCTCGCTTAGCCAGTATATACTTCCCCTAGATATTATCCTCTGCCAGAGAACAGAGTGGGATTTCCCTTTGGTAGTGAAGTCCAAGTGGGATTGCCGGGATGGGTAAGGTATCCGCTAGGTGATGAAATCCTAGTCGGACCTTGTCTCAGGTGAGTTTAGATGTTTAATTTTGTGATAGTGGTTTGGATGTGTAACATAAGTGGACTATGATATATTCATGATGCGATTTTAATTAATAGATGTGTGGACTAAATATGCAAGTAAGCAGAAATGAGATGCAAAAGATTTTAAGCCCAAATAGAAATGTGAGTTCGTATGTAGACAAATGAGAAGAGGTTGAAGAGTATGATCTTGACTAGTCTAAGATGCAAGAAAGAAAGGAAAAGAATGATTCTTTTTAAGCTTGCTAATAGTGTCTTTTGGAAGAGATAGAAGAAGAAGATGCAAGGAGAAACCTAATGCACCTATATGAAAAGAAAGAAAAGAACCCAAGGAAGACCCTAGTGTCCCACCGAGCATGCCAGAATGTTTCTATATGATTTTTGCTTTCACATTCAAAAGGAAATGAGAAACTAAGATAAGATGGTCTAGGGTTAGATGTTACCTAGATGAGGTCTTGTGCACCAAATTTAGACGACTGAAGGAACTCCTCTTTGGTTGTGGAGGATGACACCTATAGAAGAAAGAGACTCAAACACAGAGGTTGTTAGATAGCTAGAAAGTGGACTACCAAGTAAAAGCTTGGTCCTAGAAGTGCAAAGACTTCTTGGGGGATGACAACCCACTGATTGTTAAAAAGTAGAATATTGCTAGAAATAAAAATGAGAAAGACTGAATAAAAGAAATGAAAGCAAATGTGTACTTGTAAGCAGCAATCTGTCTTTCACAGTCACCGGCATTGGTTAGTCTACCGACATTGGTTTGTCAAGTCTATCGACGTTGGCTAGTCTGCCGACGTCAGTAGGGGCAATGGTCGATGTTGGTCGGGGCAGCGGTCTTAGACAGGCTCTAGATGGGTTTCAGGGTAGTCTTGTTAATCAGAATGGTTTTTGGGAAGGTCTGTAGGAGTCTGAGAGTCTGTGCTGGGTTGATTGGACAGAGAGTATGGTCTGAAAAGGGACTAAATGAGTGACAGAGGCAAAAGGGGAAGACAAAGGTGAGAGAAGACCGTTTAGCTTCTCTGGAAAAGACAGACTGGGTTATGTCTAGAATGGTTGGGAATGGACAGTGGACAGAATGCTAAAGCATTTAAAAAGATATTAAAATGAAACTAATGCAAATACTTAGCTGTGGATGGAGTTGGCAGAGGAGCAGGCACTATGTTTCCATTGTGGCTGGTGATGGAGATGTCATGCAATCCTCAAACCTATGTGGAATGGCTGATGCTAATCCTCTAAGCCTGGAAAAAGTTGTCAAAGTGTTGATACCTACAAGAAAATGAGAAGCAAGAATGCTTGGAAGCAAGAGCAAGAGAATTCACGTTCGCGGGGGCCATCAACAGATGCAAAAAACTAGTTTTAAAGGAAACCGATGTCGGCAAAACTGTCGACATCGGCCGAATAATGATCGACGTCGATGGATAAAGAATGGGGACAGAGGCTAATTTTATCCCTCTACCCATTCTTACAAGCTGCCAGGGTCAAATGTCATGGGAAAATGGTCGAGAGGGGCTTAAATGAGCACAAGAGGAAGGGTTAAGATGGGATTTAGGTCATTAAGGCTTGGAATGGGGTGAGGGCATCCAAGGAAAGGAATCTGAGGTGGAGTGAGGTGGCATGGGTGAGTTTTCAAGGGGGAAATTAAATTAAAATATTTGATTATTTTAATTTAATAATGGAGTGGGCTAGGACTTGTGTTACAAGATGGAACAAGGGGACCAAGGGGGGAGGACAACCAAGGGGTAGACACGATTTCGGGGTCTACAATAACATGGATGAAAAAAACAATGAAATTATTGAAAATATACATGACACATCATATTTTAGGCTAAAAATCATGAAATAATGATTTTAATGTTTCCCAACATATAATTATAATTTGTGCAGTAAGTGGTCAAACAGAGAAAAATGATTGATTTTAAAAACTAGCTGAGCACTAGACATAAATAGAAAAAAATTAATGAAAGTAATTGGAATATGCCAAAGACTTAATGATCCTGATACCAATGAGTTATGGGCATTCTCTATTAGACTTACAATAAATTAAAAGTCTATAGTCAATGCTCTCAAATATTTACTTGCACAATTTTGGAAAGACAATACAAGAGTTTCACCCAATACAAGAGATGTAATGAAAAAAAGAGTTGGTTCTCATAACCATGAACCACATCTAAGAAATTTATTGGATATGAACCAAACATATTTTTTCTCTAAGATTTTGGAAAAAAATCCATGAATTTATATAAGTCAAAGATATTTTGAGATGGCCAAACCATTTTATGTAAAAATAAATCACACACACGCCACTTGTTGTTGTAGTCAACATGTAAAAAATTTCAATTCACTATGATATTTTTTACCATATACATTATTATTTGCATACTAAAAACATTTTATAGGAGTGTGGTATATAATTTCCACCAAAATCAACAAAGGAATTTATTCCAACCATTTTTTGTGAAAGATGAGATGGATAATTCTTCTATAACAAAGCATGTTTAAATGAAAATTGAAACATTTGTGGTGGAGTACCAAAATTAAAAAGTTGTATCCATGAGGAGAGTACAAGCTCAATTACAAAGTAATTAGTTAGTTTTAGTAAATAAAAATCTATGACTTATCAAGTAAAATATGGAAAAAAATTAAAAGGAGTGATCTTGTTACAAAATAAAAACTTGTTTCAAAATTTCTTGTCAAATTCAGGGTTAAATTATTTATGACTATGCAAGGCACACACATAGGGATAAATGGTTGGATGAACATTTCAAGATAAGAAAGGACACATTTCCACTTGGTTTTATTATTTTAGTAGTCAATTTTGCTAAGAATTACACATTCAAACCATAAATGGAAGTTCAGTCACAATACTGCAACTCGATACATATTTCCATATTTATGCATATAAAATTCATGCATGCACCTAATAATACAGTTCAAGATCAAAAAATATTAAGGGAGTACCATTTTTATGTCAGTGATGATTGAGCACGTTAATTTCAATCAACATTACATTTGGTTAAAAAATTGCACATCATAATTCAAGAATGCATATATTTTTTATAGGTTGAGTAGGATGCACATTACCAATAACATAGAACATATTTGGATTTTCATTGAAGATGGCCATGGAAAATGGGATCATAATGATGTTATATCATGTGTAAAAATATACATTGTAAGAGAGGAGTTGAAGTTTGAAAATGGTGGTATTTTCATTTATGAAACAACCATTGTTGAATTGTGTAATGAGAAAATGGGCTATGGTGCTCAACAAAATTCTACTATTCATAGATATTTTTGGTTTATGGAGGAAGAACACTTGGAAAAGTATGAGTATTATATGATTTTAATAGGATCAAATGAAATTCACTCATTCCATATCTCAAATTCAAGTTCTTGGACTATTCATATGAGACACTTAGAAGATTTTTGTTCTGCATGCATGGACTTTATTTGGAATGAGTGTGAGTCAAAAGAGTATGTGGATGAATGGACCTATAAACCTCTAATTCCAATTGACACGTATCATGTTATATCAACATTATAACTTATAGATATGACATCATCAAATGACTTTGACCATGCATCTAATCTAGTAAAATTAGGTACAATATTAATTATTATGTACTATTTGTTCCCATTATCTATCTCGATAACATCATTAAAAAAAAATTCTATGATACAAGGCATGTTTTTATAGTTATTACTGATGAGGAAAATGAAGGAGAACATATTACTACTTGTATCAGTATGTAGAGGAAAATAAAAATTGAATTCCCTAGTAATATATGGATAAAATATTAACTTTCCCACTAGGTCTGTGGTTGTCATTAGAACTTGGCTTTGATGATATCCTATAAAAAATTTAGATGTATGCTTTATTGAAGACTTTGAAACACATACAAAGATACTACACTATTTAAATTTGGTTCTTACATCAAATATTTAATTGTTCAAATATCATGGGAAGCCATTAAATAATAATATATGGAAAGCTCATGAGTCAGACCATGAAGATATTCTTTTTGTTATCAATATTAGATAAAATCCTAGTGGTTTGTTGGATTGAAATTCTAAGGTATGTTGAATTTTATAATGTAGATATATTAAATTTTACCAATTTTTTTTTAATTTTTGTAGGTAGTAAATATAAATATAATGTTTAATTACTTACTAACAATTTTTTTGTAGGTTAGTGGTCCTAAATAAGCTTTTATATTCATGTGGTTTGTATTATTAGTAAAGAATTACACATTATTGAAGCTAAGAGAAGCTTTATATAAGTACTTAGGACCCATCACAATAACTCATGCCATAGATTTTTATAGAAGGTTTCATCAACATGCTTTGGAATAAAATTATAGGGATTCAACACATATTGTAGGGTCCTTTCGATTTATGCCAATGACTTATGATTTCTATTTTAAGCATGCCTAAAGTCAGGCTAAAAATTAACATTTTTATTATTTGGGAAGGGCATTATTGAGGCCAAAATGGGTGGTGGGTATCTCAAATGAGCATGATGGGATAAAAATAACATGGTCATAGACATTATCTACAACCTTGAACATTTTTTAAGTGCCAATTTTTATCCATGAAGCACCAAAAGTAGAGTTCTCTAATTGTAACTTTAAATTTGATAACATTTGTTGTCAGAGTTTCCATGCTTCTGAACAATAGTGAAAACATGCATTTTGGTGGATTTATATGTCATTTTATTTGGATCACATGTTATTTTCCTATATATATATGCTTAAAGTGATGTATTTTCACCTAGAGGTCCCAAAAGTGAAAATGCTAGTTGGAGGACAACCATGTATCTCTTCATTGTAATAAAGTTGCATTTAAGGACCTGCCATTACAACTTGTGCCATGGATTTTTATGTAAGGTTACATTGATGTTCTATAGGGTGAAATTATAAGTATTCAACATTTAATGGAGTGGTGTTTTTATTTTTTCCGATGATTTACAATTTACATTTTATGCACCTCTAAAGTTAGGCTAAAAAACTATATTTTTCTTGTTTTGGGAAGGGCATTCTTGAGGCCAAAATGGGTTGTGGGTCTATCAACTGGGCATGGTAAGAGTCCAATAATGTGTTAATTGATGCTATATTCCACCCTGGGTGTGTTGGAAGTGCCAATTTTGTGCCATGAAGCACCAAAAGTAGAGTTCTCCAACTACAACTTCAAATTTGACAAAATTTATTGTAAGTTTTTCTATGCTCCTGAACAATAGTGAAAACATATATCTAGGTGGATTTTGGCATCATGGTCATGGGATAACAAGTCATTTTATTATCTATATGTGATCAAAGTGATGGATTTTCACTTGGAGGTCTCAGAGGTGGAAATACAAGTTAAAGGACAAGCATGTGTCTCTTCACTATAATAAAGTTACATGTTAGCACTTGTCACAATAACTTATGTCACATATTGGTCTGGAAGGTTATATCAACATGATTTAAGTTGAAATTAGATGGATTAAACATGAAAATGAGGATTATTTAAATTCATTCCAATGACTTACAATTTAAATTTTATGCATGCCTAAAGTTAGGTTAAAATTTTATGAAAGGGCATTCTTAAGGATGGAATAGGTGGTGGGTCTATTGTTCGGGCATGACGGGAGGAAAATAATGTGGAAATATATGTTTTCCTCCACCTTGGATGTGTTTTAAGGGCTAGTTTTGAGTCATGAATCACTATAAGTAGATTTCTCCAATTTCAACTTCAACTTTGACATTTGTTATAAATGTTTCTATGATCCTCAACAGTAGTGAAAATATGCATCCGAGTGGATTTGGATGTCAAGGTCATAGGATTACATGTCATTTGCCTATTTATATGTGATAAAAGTGATGTATTTTCACCTATATGTCTTGGAGGTGGAAATTTAATTTATGGGATAAACCATGTCTCTTCATTATAATAAAGTTGCATTTCAAGATCCGTCATTGCAACTTGTGCCACATATTTGCATGGAAGGTTATGTCAATGTGATATGGGGTGAAATTAAATGGATTTTACATGTAATTAAGGTTTTTTTTTTTTTTTTCCAATGACTTATAATTTTTGTTTTATGCACACATAAAGTGAGGCTTAAAAAATACATTTTTCTTATTTTAGGAAGGGCATTCTTAAGGCCAGAATGGGTGGTGGGTCTCTTGATAAAGAATGATGATAGGAAAATAACCTATTTATTTACATTATCCACCACTCCAAACATTTTTTAACTACCATTTTTGAGCTAGAGTTCTCCAATAACAACTTTAACTTTGACAACATTTATTATTAGTGTTTCCATGCTCTTGAATAGTAGTGAAAGCATGTATCTAGATATATTTTGATGTATGGTCATGGAATCACATGTCATTTTAATATATATATTTTATTCAAGTGATGCATTTTCACTTGGAGGTCATGGAGGTGGAAATTTTATTCGTAGGACAAGCACTTATCTTTTCACTACAATAAAGTTGCATTTTAAGACCCGTCACTGCAACTTATGCCATAGATGGGTACGGAAGGTTACGTAAAAATTATTTGGGTTAAAATTATAGGGATTCAAAACATAAGGGAGGGTCCTTTTTTTCATTCTAGATACTTATTGTTTCTATTTTACACAATCTTGAAGTTAGGTTTAAAAACTACATTGGTCTCTCAATCGGGCATGATGAGAGGTAAATAACATGGTCTTGGATGTTATTTGTCACATTTGATGTGTTGGTAGTGATATTTTAGATCCATGAAGCACCAAAGATGGATTTATTCAACTAAAAATTCAATGATGTTGAAAGTGACAACATGTCTTATGAGGCAGAGGCAGAGACAAACATAATTGTTGCAAATGACCATGAATCTAGTAAGTATGGACATATACATGACATGCCTTTATTAATTAGGGTCTCAAACACACCATATAATGGTTACACTAATCTATGTTAATAAATATAAATTTAAATATAATTAAATTATTTTTTAATGCCCTAAAATTCTATTATACCTACACTAGTTTATATGTTATATATGATTATGATTATTATCTTATTTCATATTGGAGGATCACAAAGTTAACATATTTAATGTGTGCTAGCCATCTCTAGACAAAGTGTGTTATTATTATATACATAAAATTTTATATCTTAGGTATATGTATGTATTTGTCTATGTGTGCGCACAATTTTAATATATTTAAATTAATTTTCATAATTATTTGAATCACGTGATGAAAGACAATCCTCTATCTCATTATTTTATTCTAAATAATCAATGATATTAACCCATATTATATTGGTTTTTATGATATGAAATTATTTGAGGCTATTTGAACCCATTATTTTAATCTTTAGATAAGGAACCTACCATGAAAGTAGTATCCTATACTAGAGGTTACACAAAGAAGCCAAATATAATGCATGATAATAAACCATCAAATGCAATCATTGAGGTGATTTTGAATTAAAATGACATGTAGGATTTATATTTAGAACTTTAAATTCAACCAAAATAAGATGAGAATGGAGACTTATCAAATGGTGAATAAATAGTTGTCTCAAGTGACAAAGAAACACGAAATGGCCAAACTAAGTACAGTGGAGAGGGAGAATTACAAAAGAGATATAACCATCAAAATATTACAAGGTATACTTCCCACTACTTCAAAGGGTTAAATAAGAGTCTCCCAACAATAATGCAAATCATATCCAAAAAGAGAACATCCCAAAGGAGTAGGTAGAACATAACCACTTCATCAAACATGCACAAGTAAAATGTATAAGACCATCCAAAGAAGGTATGCAAGAGATGAGTATTTGATTGTTTATTTCAATCAAGTAATTATAATATAAATTTGGTATGTTTATAAATTAAATGAATTAAAAAATGTGAATATCAACTCCAAAATGATATTAAAACACTATAGAAATATATGACTCTATCTCTAAAAACATTAGAATAATGGTAAATGGTGTAGTCTAATCATGAGAGGTACTTCACAGTAATATATGACTCTATCTATAAAAAGATTATAATTTTTTATTCCACATAGTTTTAATTACAAAACATATTGAAATATTTTAAGTTAGTATTAAAAATTATACAAAGGAAATATTAAATATGATCATATCTAAATATGGCCATACAACAATAAAATTTAGTTTTTCAATAATAATGTGAACCAAATTGTATAGGGAAGATTATCACCATAAAATGTGAATATATATATATATTTATACATATACATATACATATGTATATGTATATGTATATGCATATGTATATGCATATGCATATGTATATGTATATGCATATGCATATGCATATGTATATGTATATGTATCCATAAAAACCATAAGGGCATACAAAATAGAACATAATAGAATGTCAGATGTATGCCATATAGGTATACAATGCTAATAATGTATACATTGCCATATAGGCATATAAAAAATAACATCATCTAACAACATAATAGAATGTCAGGTAAATGTCTTATACACATACAATGTCAAAAAGATATGTATTTCCATATATGCATATAAATAAGTAAATCATCTAATCGTCAAATAGTCTCCCTCTCTTTGCCTTCCTTGAAGAAGACTCTCCTTGGGATGCCTTACTCCTAGATGGAGATCCCTCAAATGCCTTACATTCCTCTAAGTTCTGACTATGGGTCCTTATATGCTTATAACTCACCTGTAGTTGAACATGTTCCAATAAAAAATATTATTAGAAAATTTACATAATATACATGCAACCAAGATTATAAATTATTTTAAAACTATAATACAAAAATAAGTTAAACATGCACTTACTACAATCTTTTGGTCATGATCAATCTATGCCTAATGCTTAATAGGTCCAGTGATAGGTTGAGATGCATGAACATGATTTCGAAATTAGGTAAAAACATGAGAAGGTGACCTAATAATCATTTGAATATCAAGACTATCAGATGTCATATGAAACCCCTACATACATAATACATTCACATAAGTTATATTTACACAAGTATGTAGTAAAATTATTAAAATAAATCTATTTTTACAATTCAAAATTATAAGTTAACATGTACCTCAGTGACTGCCTATGTAGATGACATTGTAGCATAAATAACAATGCATATGTCTATCTCTACTCGTAGAGATGGAGGAGTGTCTACTATCATCATAAACTAAACGAATAACCTCACTTAATTTTATAGAGGACTTAATCATATATTAACTCAAAATTTACCTTAAGAGAATATATCTATATTAATAAAAACATGTAAATAGAATATAATATTGACTCAAATTTTTATCTCCATATATGTAAATGGTGAACTAGTAACATTGACAGTTGAAGTAGTGGATGGCCCACAATTTGGATCTATAAATGAAGATGTAGGCCCTGTATCCTTTAATAAATAAAAAAGTACATATATATTATTAAATTTATGTGTAAATTAATTTTTAACTTTTAAATAAAAATATAACTTAAATTTAACATGAAATTTATATAAAATATCCATGCATGTGTGTAGTGACTGACGTGTTGACACCAAATATACATGACAAAAACTAATCAATCATGACTATATCATCTAATCCCTCAAAAGCACCACCATCATCATCTAAAGGTCTGATTCATATAGCACCATAACATCTACAATGGAAAGGTTGGGTTCACATATTAGGTGGAGTATATCCAACATTGGTCTTGGAAATCCTACTCTTATACTAAAAGAGTGTATTAGTAAGCGCACTAAGTACATGCAAAGTATCAATCTCTATGACCTCCTTCACTATAGAGGGGATCTTGGGCTAAAGTGGGTTTTGATATGGATAATTGTAGGTTGATCAAGCATATGACATGTACCTAATTGATCCTACACAGAGCCTTTATTTTGACCCTAAAACTCACCATAGTCAAAATAATTAGGAATCTCATTAAAGACAAACTCGCAGTAGAGTTTCTTTAAAAAATACAGTGGGGAATCATGATTGTTACATGATGGATAATACAAAACCATCGACCATCAGTCCCAAAAATTATTTTGAATCAAATTGTGTTGGCATTGATGGATTGGGAAACATGTAGTGGTTACTAAAAAAGGTGCACTGGTTCTTGGGTTGATGACTATGAAAGAGTATGCCAAGATATCTAAATAGAATTCAAGAAACAATGTCAATTATTATAAAGAGAGCTCCAAAATTCCAAGAGAAGGAAAATAATACATTTGATTAATTGATTTGAGTGATTAACCTTCCAAAAAGGAAAAGTGGGGTACATATAGAGAAAATTAGGGAAACATGAGGAAGCCCCTAATTTTCCTAATTAACTAATTAAAAATAAATATTATTAGCCTATGGACCCTTTATAACTAACTTGAGGAAGCTTAAATAACATAGAATGGCCACATGATCATGTAGGCAAAACCCAGTGGAAAAAAGCACTACACTACACCCCACCTTAAGCATAGCTTAGGTGAGATGAGAATTAGGTCCCAACATTAAAACCCTGATGAGGTACCTAATTACATAGTGATGAACCTCCACAAGAGGAAGAAGAAGGTTGATCAACCCTAACCCTAATGAGAGCTCGTAGATGAAAAAATTTACTCTCTATGAAGGGCTTATTCAGATTATCTACAATCTACTCTGATGTTAGATAGTATAAAAGATCAATGACTTACTTATTGATAAGCTCCTTGATGAAATGCATGTGAATCTCTATGTGCTTGATCCTTTGATGGTGAACCATAGTCATGTAAATCTAGATAGTGATTTGGTTATCATAGTAGATGATTATTGGATTATGAAACTAGACACCAAATTTAGTGAGAATCCCCTAAAGCTAGATTGCTTTAGTGGTGGCATTGACAACCCCTCTATTTTATACCTCTATTGATGATAAATCAATTTCATATTGATTCTTGTTTGACCAACTTATTGGACCCAAACCAAGTGAGAAATTATAGCCTAAAGTGGACTTTCCACTCTAAATATCTCCAACCCAATCTGAATCTATGTACCTAATCAAATCAGCCAATGTTCTTACTTCGTAGTGTATCCCATAGTTGTGTAAACCCTAAATGTAGTGAAGAAATAACTTTGCTTATTTCCAATGCAACTCATGTGGCTCCTGCATAAACTAGGAGACCAAACCAACTACATAGGATATGTTAGGTCTAGTGTGTGTGAGATAGATAAGACTACCCATGAGTTGCTGATACAGAGTTGCATCAACAAGTGGTGTAGGAAATTAGCCTCAAGCTTCACACTAGACAAGAAGGGAGTAGGAGATGGATTACAATCAACCATGTTAAACCTCAAAAGAAAATCAAGAGAATACTTGGATTGTGATAAAGTTATCCTAAAATCTGACTAAATGATTTCAATCCTGAGAAAGTAGTATAAAACTCCCATGTCTGTCATTGAAAATCTATCCAAAAGTGTAGTTTTCATTACTAAGATGAATGATTATAGCTCCTTGTAATTAATAAGTCATCCACATAGAGAAATAGGATCAATATATAATTATTCTACCATAAAATGTAGACATTCATATTTGAGTGGCATCTGGTGAACCTGATTGTGAGGAGAAAGAGTCTATCTTGGCATACCAGGCTAGAGAGGCCTATTTGAGTATGTAGATAGATTTCTTGAGTCTATATACTAAGGAGGTATCTTTCACAAAGCCTTATGGTTTCTCCATATATATCTATTCTTTGAGGTCACCATATATATATCTCTTCTTTGAGGTCACCATGTACAAAATCACTCTTTATGTCTATTTGGTGAACATCCCATTGATATGTAGTTGTGATGGCTAGAGTGATTCTTATAGACATCATCTTAGCTATAGGAGTAAATGTCTCAGTGTAGTTTATGCTAGGAAATTGAGAAAACCCCATTTCAACTAGATGATCTTTGTACTTAATAACTAACCCATCTACACCATACTTGGTCTAATAAACCCATTTAAAATGGACCAATTTTCTTCCTTTCAGAAGAGGGATCAAGTCCCATGCTTTGTTCTTGATTAGGGAACTGTACTCTTATTACATAGAAAAATCCCATTTTATAATTCTATATGTCTCATGAAAGGTTTGTAGATCTGAGGCAATGGCTAAGTAGGCATGTGATGTCCCCTAAAATTGTGATCATGTTTACCTTGTATCTGATGGATTTCTAACCTATCCTCCAACACTTTGAAGTGTTTATCTAGCTCAAATAGAACCAAAATTGAATGAGATTGGAGAATTATAAGGTGAGTCCTCATCATCTATAGTGTGAGTGTGAGATGGAGGAGGAGAATCCTCATCACTTCTCTCATCACTTAAACTTGAAGAAGAAGAAGAGTCATCCTCACCATTAAGAAGATCTTGAGGTGGATATATGTCACTATCTAAAGTGGAATCAATGTCTAGTGAGACTTTTGAAGAGTCTAAAGTTCTAGGATTGTGTTCAAATGGGTCCTTATGAAACTTGACATTCATTTTAATGAAAAAATCATGAGTTTTAATATGGGGAAGCCTATATCCCTTAACACCCTCTACATACCCCACAAAGATGCAAGACTGACTTTGAGGGTATATTGCCTTACATTTTTTATTAGGAACATAGGCCATTATTAGTGATCCAAACACTCAAAAGTGATCTACTATGGGCTTGTGACCATCCCAAGCTTCAAAATGTGTGATTAACTTCAAGGTTTTATGTATATCTTGGTTTTGAATGTAGCATGCATAATTGATTACTTCAACCCAATACTAAGGGGTAAGAGACTATGATTGAAGCATAAAGTTTGCTATTTATTTCAAGATACAATTCTTGAATTTAGTCACTCTATTCTATTGAGGATTGTATGGAACTATGTGTTTCATCTGAATCTGCTCTGATGTGCAAAAATACTCAAACTTGTTGTTAACATACTCCTTTCCATTATCAGTCTTTAAGATTTTAATGGAACATTTTGACTACTTCTCCATAAGTACTTTAAAGTCCTTAAAGTGATCAAAAACCTTAGACTTATTTTTGATAAAGAACACCCAGGTGTAACTCAAAAATTCATTGATGAATGTGACCATGTATCTTGTCCTATTGAATGAAAGTTTTGGAAATGGACCTGCTAAGTCACTATGGACTATCTCTAGCTTTTATTCAGATCTCCTTGCTTTGCCCTTGTCATATTTATCTTTTAAATGCTTCCCAAGAATGTAGCCATTGCATAGGCCATCCAATAATTTTACTTTAGGCAACCTTGAAACCATGTCTTGATGATTGAGTTCCTCCAAGTAATAATAGTTTAAATGGCCAAACCTTTCATGGCATAGTTTGCTTACTCCATCTACATGAGTAAGTAATGCAATTGAGAGCTAATATAAGGGAAAATGTGAGAAGGTATACATCTTGGACTAATGATTTTCCTTCCCATAAGCCATTTTGGTGTCATTATGTAGCTCTTTGATGACCACTAAGTTGGGTGTGAACTCAACTCGCTTCCCTACACCTATGTGAGTGATTTGATATACTGATAAAAGATTGGTGGATAGTGAAGGAACACATAAAACATCATTTAAGGTCCCATCACTTGCTTAAACTGATCCTTTATTATTAAATTCTAATGAAGTGTCATCACCCATAAGAATTGAAGGCATAGAACATGGCTCTATTTTTGAAAATAGATCCTGTGAGGAGGCCATGCGATAGGAAGTACCTGAGTCAATAACCCAAGTTGAAGGCTAAGAAACTATTGAAACAAGTGCCTTTACCTTTTTTTTACCCTTTTTTTTGTATTTTTCCTTTGTATAATCTTGTGTGGACATGTTCTCAGATGATTCAGGAACACTG
Source organism: Torreya grandis (assembly GCA_037957365.1). NCBI lineage: Eukaryota > Viridiplantae > Streptophyta > Pinopsida > Cupressales > Taxaceae > Torreya > Torreya grandis. Next base: position 12,102 of record JARHVA010010441.1, on the reverse strand, counting down.
ATGTTTTTCTCAAGCATCTTTGCCAAGGTGTCATTCTTCTTTTTCATGCACTGAGATTCATCATGCCCAAGTTTCTTATAAAAGTTGTATTTGATTTTATCCTTCCTAGGTTTCCTACTTAAGGATGAATCATTTGATGATACCTTAGGCTTGACATCTGATTTATAATTCTTCTTATGCTCATGATCTAGTTTAGACTATTTCTTCACCTATTTACCACTGTTAGAAGGCTTCTTCTTGTCCTGATTAACAGTCAAGGCATGTGATTTTTAATACTTTAGTACACCAATTTGAACTAAATTATCTTTTTTCTAAGTCATATTGGTAAAAAAATCATCAAATGATGGCATTTTACAATTGAATCTAAGTGCATGTTTGGTAGCATGAAATGTAGAGATAAAAAATAAATAGTTGTGACCCAATTTTGCAAGCACAGATAGAATCAATTGGTCATCTATTTTCTTAATGTCACATTGTTTCAATTGTAGTATCAATGCTTTAAAATTTGTAAAGAAGTATTTTAGGGTGTCATAGTCACTTGGGCTCAATGTGATGAGCTCATTCTCTAGCTTATGACCCCTCATGATGTCCTACACTCCATAAAACTTATCCAGGATTGTCTAGACTTTGTTTGAAGTTTTTACAGATTCAACATGAAACAAGAGGTCAAGAGACATTGACAGGCATAGAAACCCATAAGCCTTGTCACATCTATTATAACACTTAACCTTTTTTGCATTTGTAGATGGCTTAATTTCTTCACCCATTATAATCTGATAGAGTCCTTTACCTCTCAAATCAAGTTGTATTTTAGACTTGCATTCTAGATAGTTAAATGGTGTGAGTGGTTTGATGTTTAAATCCATTAGTGTATATTAGAATGAGAAAAATTATAGAATTAAAACAAAAGCAAAAAATATAAATCACATAGTACAAGTACACCCTAAAATATCAATAATACCCCCTAAAGTTACAATGTACACATGCTCAGTCTTGGACATCAGGCACAACTAATAATGCATCCAAGAGGAAAGGTACAAGGTTTGAAGAGAGTTTTAAGCTATTACACCATGTGAAAAATTAATGTTATAAAATTCCTAAAACAATGTCACTAATGCATATATCTCAATAAAATATGCACTTTTAAAAAAAATGGCACCCAAAAAGGAGCTATGGATTGAAAGTTATAGCACTATTGGTTCTTACTCCCACATATTCTCGGACCCTTCCAAAAATCCAAAAATGGAAACAACTTTACTCTATTTCCTCATTACCTTTTACCTAAAATTTGACACCCCGCTAAACATCACTTGGGGTTTCAACACTGCTTTACTTAAAAATAAGAAATAAGTAATTGCCCTTTGAAAACCCGACTACTTCTTGGTAGTGCATTTTGGGTTCTTCAAACAACTTTACTTTGGGGTTTCAAACAACTACAACTTAAAAAAGTAAATGAGTATTCAACCTTGGAGAACCTGATTACTTTTCAGAAGTGTATTTTGGGGTTATGATTTCTGACTATTAAAGCTCGATTATTTATAAGTAATTGCCTTGGAGAAGCTCGATTACTTCTAAGTAGTTGCCCTGGAGAATCCCGATTACTTCTTGTAGTGTATTTTGGGTTTCTTGTACTACTTTTTAAATTCACAAATTAGAAGTAAAGTAATGTTGAAAACCCAATTTAGTTTGTGATCAAGTTGTCAGGGTTGATAAACTCGATTGCTTCTTCCAATGTAATTTGGGGTTTTTGAACTACTTAACTTCAAGAAATTGAATTAAAGTAATGCCAAAATATCGAATGGGTCTTGCAAGCAAGTTGTATCACTTTGAAAACCTGATTTGGTCTAGGATCAATTAATGGCCCTTTGATAAACCAATTTGGTCTACAAAGAATACAATGGGGTTTGCAGGCTTAAATACTTCGTCTATATGGATGTCTGACTAGTTGGAAGAAATTGATTTTTTTGAAAATATGTGAACTGTATCAAAAAACTAAGAGTAACCCATTTTAGATATCAAAAAACCCAAAAAATATATGCAAATATAATTTTTAGCAAAGGCCTTTCCTTTTGATTTTTGAGGTAGATTAAGAAAATGCCTCCAAGGTCAAAAATGGTGGCCAAGACAGAAGAAAACATCATTGCAAAGTGAATGCATAGAGGATCTTACCAGGGAGTGTGATGCATGAAGCTATCAGGAAGGCTCTAATACCATGAAAGAGTGTTCCAAGATCTTTGAATAGTATTCAAGCAACAATATCAATTCCTATAGAGAGAGCTCCAAAATTCCAAGAGAAGGAAAATAATGCATTCAATTAATTGATTTGAGTGATTAACCTTACAAAAAGGAAAAGTGGGGTACATATAGGGAAAATTAGGGTAACATGAGGAAGCCCCTAATTTTCCTAATTAGTTAATTAAAACTAACTATAATTAACCTATGGACCCTTTATAACTAATCTAAGGAAGCTTAAATAACATATAATGGCCATACAACCATGTAGACAAAACCCAGTGGGAAAAAACACTACACTAATAGAGTAAGGCAAAAACATTATCTTTTCCCTTCACCCTATATGCTGACAAATTATTAGCATATTAAGCCCTACATCTATCCCTATGTGATTCTCATATATCAATTTGACTTGTTATCAAGTCAACTTGACCTAATACTGACTCTAGGGTATTAGTCAAATAGGTTCAATTGGTGTTGGTTGATGTAGGGTCTCTCATTCTCCTAATCATTTATTCAATTTCTATTTTGTTTTTTATTGTGTGAAACTAAATCCTCTTGACTACTTAGGGAATTTTTTGGATCTTTAGGAAGGTTAGGTGGAGAATCAAGAGAGTTAGGTGGAGGGTTCAAATGGTTAGGAGGTCAATTAGCCTCTAGTTTCTAATAGTGGAATGGGCTATTAAAAATAGGATTTAATAATTAAAAAATGAAAAAATATTTTTTTGGGTAAAAAATACTATTAATATGTTTGGATTTTTATTTCTCACCTCCCTTCCATGGCAAAATTATTGATTTGGAGAGGATTCAAGTGATTGAGGTGCATTTTTATTCTCCTCAAATCAAAATTCAATTTAATTTTATCCAAGAGAAGCATCAAGAAAGCAAGAAAATGAAAATGAAAATGAAAATGAAATATGTTTTCCCATAAATGGGACTTTTTTGTATTTAAAATAACACATGCATGTTATTAAGACATAAGGCATACACATTTTTAACAATATCAATAATTCTAATAATGTATATACTTATTGGCACTTGGCCTAGTGCTCATAACATGTATGAATTATGTGGTCATAACACATATACATAATGGCTTGGATTTTCCAAGCCTTAATTCAAATAACATGTACGCATAATGTCCATAAACTTTACATGTTATGATTATAATGTGTATGCACTAGGGTAAATGCCCATGGAACTGTCTCCCAACTTCGTGCGCATGCCTAGTATGGTTAAGACAACTTAATTATTTAAAACAATTAACCTACGTGTATAAGTCATATTCAAGGTCTCATTACCATTACAAGTAACCAACCAATGATCACATCCATGTAAGTCTAATAATGGTATCATAATTAGTTTATTTTAGCTTAATTAGCACATATGGAAAATAAAAACACCTTAATATTAGATTTAATTAGATACTTAGGTATATGAACCATTTTTAAAGCTTCCTGAGATAATCTATTTAACTAGTAATCTAGATTTATTACACAATATTGAATACCATATATCTTCCTTATGACCATAATAGTTTCATACCCAAGTTCAGTGAGTACTATTCATTCTAAGAGTATTTTTTTGTCTCATGGCTATATAATGCATAAGCAGGAATATATTACAATCCATATAGTTCACCAAATGATATAATTTATTCTTAAGTATATGGTGTATCAAGCTAACACCTTAAATGTTGAACTAGTAATTCTTTAATATAAAAATTCATGAAATCCATTACAAGGAAATTACATACAATAGAACATACATACACATTATTTTGGTATTTAATAAGAAGATACTTATTTGGAATCACATAAAAGTTATCAAGAGAGACTAGCATTCAGGGTTGAAATAATAATTTTTATGCTAGTGTAGTAACTTGTTGGTCTAATAGCGAAACAACTCGTAAGAGAGATAAAGGTGTTAAGCTTGTTTTTATATGCTACAAATTTGATATCAAGAATATTAACCTATACAATACATTATCAGATAGCCATAACATGTTCATATATGGCTAACATGTTGATCATATGCTTAAGAGATTAAATTTGCTAGAGGTAGACATAGTCTTGAATTAAATGTCCTCAACTTGTATATAAAATAAGGTCAACATAAATACTAATAATGAATCATCTCTATAATATAAAAAAATTTAAAATATAAAAGATATATTTAGGCTAAATCTTCCCCCACAACTAGTCAAATCAATCACCTTCAATAATAAAAGTATTATTGGAAAGTGAACATAGAATGATAATAAGAGAATGAAAAAAATACAAACATCAATGCATGTTTTAGACACATAAATATCATCATAGATAATTTAAAATGATAAATTTTAACACATTTTATACCACATGACTTACACACAAATACATGACTCTTATTTTCCATTCCTTTAAGTAATTCATCTATATGTGTGCTCGATCATTTATTTTGCATTACTGCTATACAAAACATATAATGTAAAATACTCAAGATATATAAAATCACCTTCAGTCTATCCCCAATAAAGGGAAATTGTCTCTGATCCCTATGGATAGGTCTAAACTAGGAAGACAAAGGCAAAGTGTGCCCTTATTCAATTAGAAAAATTGTGTCCCATGCTAAATAATGTCTATTTTCAAAATTCAAAACATGATTTTGTGTCTTCCCGCATGTTTCAAATGGTTGGTTAAAGAATTTTTTTAAAATATTTTCTTATAAATACATGTCAAGAGTTACTCATTATAGAAATTGATATTCAACTGGTTGAATCATAAAAACTTCTGCACATTGAGCAAATATGCCCTATTATTTCCAAATTATGAATCATTCATAATGAGTAGCCATATGCCAAGTCAAAAAACTTGTAAAGTAAGTCAAGATCCATCATTGTTAAGTATTCAATCCATATTATAGCTATATACATATAGTCAAAGGATCAAAATTACATATTCACTCTAGGTGGGAGAAGTACATAGGCTTAATTTCCCTCCTTAGAGTATTGGATACATAGGTATTAGTCAATCATCAAGGGGGTAATTGAGGTTAGCTTAACCCATTACACTCCCATCTTTTTATTGAATGTTTTTAAGATATAAAAGTGCCATAAAGGTTTCAAATACAAGATAAGACAAATAAAAAATACTATGTAGCCGTACCATGATTAGAAATTTTATATTTCTCAACATTTAAAAATACATAAGGTGCAGTGATCAATTTTTACACATAGTCAACTATTATAAGTCTGAAGTCAAAAGACTCGAGCGTAATATGCTGATATCCACCTATAGTGGAAATATCTATAAACTTATTTTGATTTTGCCTCTAATTTATCATTTCTAGATTCCTAATTTCTCAGTCTTTTCCATTTGAAAGGATATCATAGTCTACTGAGACAAACCCACAATCAATAGACTAGAATGAACTATACCACCATCCACTTATAATGAACCTATCCAAATTTTGTTTATGTTCTTAATTTTGATACCAAGCTTGTATAGTAAATTATTTTTCTAATTTACACTTCTAGACATTTATAATAGCCAACAAAAATCAATGTTGAAGCTAAGTATATTCCTTGTTACTATTTCCCAAAATGGCAACTTTCCATAGACAGTCAATATAATTTAGAGTATAAAGCATGTAGGATTATTAGGATTTCAAGGATATGTTTTAACAATGTTTTTTTGTGGTTTATTGTATTTTAACACATTATGATACTACTTGAATTAACACATACTAAGTTATTTTTAAGTCCATTATAATGAATATTTTTATTTTTTTGACCAATGTTGATTGATATTTAACTTAGTCTAAATATATTTTTGACATTAACTTATATTTTCATTAGCACACATGATTTTCATGCACTATGTAGTATTCACACTTCCTTTCACTCCATTTCAAGATTACATGATTACAAGCATATTGAAGCATGTCAAGTATTAAAATTTCATTATCTATGCACCTAAAAATGATCGCTCCTCTTTGTGGAAATATTTTAAAATGCATGATTGTGATCTATTTATAAAGTGACATGTATCTTGTTCATGAGGCCATGTGTTACCACCTCACATCTTTGCATCCTTGTAACTGTTGTACCTTCACACCATAAAAATCCAAATAACATGAGTTTGAGTTATTTACAAGACACCCTATGTCATAATTATAGTATATTTCATTCTTGAAACCTCACATTTCACATATTACTCAACTTCAATGGCTTAGACTAAATTTTAAGAACTCCATAAAAATAAACCAAATAGGAAGTGCCATGCATCACAAATTTTTGTCCTCATTACCATTAATAACATGCACATTCAAAATAATCTTAAGGAAAAACAACAACTATGTGATTGTAAATAAATAAAATAGAGACACGTGTCACTATTCCATTCACCATGCACCTCACAATTTCAAAATACTTCACAAGGTTTAATTATGATGAGAGTGAAAACTAACTATAGGGTGTAATGTGTCCTTTTTTAAAGACCTTGTGCTAGTACATAACCCAGTAACACCATTAATAAGTTCAATAATTGTGAGACTAAGAACCTAATAGAGAATGACACATGGAAATTTTGGGTCTATTCCTCTACAAATCCATGAACTAAAACCTAAAATTAAAAAATAATGGGAAATGCATCTAAATACATGTAGAATGCCACCTTTCTTATTTAATACACATGAACATGCAAATTCAATTTTTCATCCTAATATTTAAGGTGAAAAAATCAATAAATTTGATTCCATTTTTAACTTTCAAAGAGATTATTAGAGACTATATATCCTTCCAAGAGAAAAAAAAGCTGTAAAATGTAGCGTAGGCCTTTTAGAAAGAAATTACACAACTAAGTAGAGAAAATATTAAACACATAGTAATGAATTCCTATATTTTACCTTTTGGAGCATCACAAGTTTATATAAACACCTTGTTCATATGAGATACATGGGGCCTAGTACTTAAGCATTACAATACCATTTTTTATGAAGTTGAAAGGATGAGGCACATTATAGAATAATAAATACCTTCTTTGGCTAATGCTAATTATTCAGATGACCTCATAGCCCTATAGAAGGTGTGATCTTACCAAGAAGTATCAAAATCCAAGCTATTTACATGTGCAAACCTCTTCTAAAATGTTTTTACTAGAATAATATACCTAGATGATATGGACTTATTCTTGAAGAAGGACCACCAAATCACATTCTTGGTTGGCCTAGGCATCAAAGGATATTACAAATTACCCTAGCCTAAAATAATATATAACCATTCAATGGTGTTAAAATGGATTGATCTCCATAATATCATATAAGTTTTGAAATATATGTTAGAATATCCCAACTATTGGGTCAATAGGGAAAACATTGAAAAAATTCCAATTAGGCTATTTAGAGCTAACATCTAGATTGGTATAGATTTAATGAATTGGTTATATGGAGTGCTTAATATCTCACATGTTAATAAGATCTGAATACCCATTCTATCAATGATCATCAATGACAAAGAGGTACCTCCCCTAGGGGAGATTATTTCATTTAATTTAAGGTGAAAAGTAATTGGAGTGAGGAATGGATACATTTAATACATGATGTCATAATTGGTTGATGTGATGTATGCCATAATCATTTTTAAAAGATTCCACATTGGATTCCTATCTTTGGAGAAATTATTCACTTCATTTTATTTAAATTATACATATTGGTTCCAAAAATTTATCAAGGATATCTATGAATGTTTTTATCCATTGGTATATCAAGAAATTAACAACTTAAAATCTACAAGGTTTTCTGAAGAAATCAGAAAATCCATAACCAATATGAGAGATTATTGGTATTACCTAGATTTTACTATGAGTAGGATTGAAGGAGTCTTAAGGTCTCCTTTAAGATTATCCATATATGATCTTGATAAGATATCAAAATAAGAGAATTATTACCAAATTTTCCATGGAATTGGTAGAATACGTAAGGAGAATACAAATATTTTTAAGTCGTGGCATGTATTTCACATAGTTATAACTATCTTGTCTTCCTTTAATCTGGATGACCATGATTTAATGTAATGGGATCCCAGGGTTCATGTGAAAGCACATATCAAGTCACTCAAGGGAAAGTATCAATGGTGTATAATCATCATCCACATCAAGGGTTCATTAAAATTGAGGATGATGAATATGTAAAGATAAAGATGCATTCTATAGGCAATATAATCTCACCTCCAAGGCTCAATAAACCAAAATAAATAGAAAAAAGGATAAATACATCCATATTTCATGATGACACCTAGAGAACATATGCACACCTAAGGAATAAAATGTTTTAAGGACTCCCTCCTACTATTTCTCAAAAATGAATTTTAAAATAAGAGGTAACTAGGAATAAACAAGTGTTGAATAAATAATGGTGATTCTTCTTGATTCTCATTCTATGTCCCCACTAGAGGATACTCTAATTGACACTCATTGATTAGTTAGTCAAGCATAATTTTTTATGTGTGTTGTTCCAAAAATGTTCTTTCTTCTCCTTTAATTAATATTATTGATAGTCAACCTACTAAACAAGTGTTGAATAATCAAGGCATTTATTTCATGTGGTTATTCAAGCTCAGTCTACCACTTAAGTAAAATTTGTTTCTCTCCCTAGTAGCATGAAAATAATAAATCCTTTTTTTGGTACTACATCAACACTATATAGGCAACTACCTACAAATGAGACACAAATATCTATAATGATAATAGTGGATCCCTTGAATATATTGCATACATATAAAATTAGTATTATGGCATGGTTATATAGTGTTATTTATTATTATATATACAAAGGAGCCCAATAAGAAAGGGAAAATTCATACTATTGTATTAGATAAATCCAAATTTACTTCCCTCGTAACTCAGAATATATTCTTATAACTACAATCACCACTTCTTCTTGAGTTCCATATCCCATTCATATCACTACTATATAAACCCATACATCCACTACATCCTTAAAATTCATAATTTTGACCCAACATAACCATTCCAAGGTCCACTTACCTCCATTCATCACCATATAAATTAGGCCTGCCACCTATAATGTTTTCTATCTCTATGTCCCAAGTAGAAGAGAATTGGATTGAAAGTATTAGCCAAGGCCAAAAGAAAATAAATGATAAGATTCAATGGACTTAAGATAACTCTTGAATTAAAAAAAAGACACATGGAATCTAAAAAGAGTGACCTAAAGGAAAATATCCAAATGGGATACCCCACACTCTATGAGACAAAAGAAGAGTTATTTACCTTGAAAAGGAAAAGAAAGGGTAGACCAGGTGAAATACATGAATTTTATGAAGACTCATAGTATATGGTGGAGATATAAATGTTGTATAAGGGATGAAATAAAAATTGAAAATACTAGAAACCTAAAAAAAAGATGTAGTCCCTATGAACATAATTAAGGAATATGAAAAGGTTTTGTAATCACTATATGAGATGTTAGTTGATAATTTTCAAGTAAAGAGCAAGAGTGCCCTTTGGTAGCAAAATTTAAAAATAGATCAAGATCATATTGCTAGATTGGAAGTCAATTTAATAAATTTGAGTAAATTTTATGTAATTAATAATATATATTTTTCCACTTGAAATTGATGATATTTTTTGACATTGGCATATGTCAATTAAAAAATATATGTGAGGATGTCCTTATAGGAATAGTTAATTGATATTAGCGTATCCCTCAATGATATTGATAATAATAAAGATAGAATTTTAGAGTTATTTCAAGGTGTTGAGATAGTTTCATTATTTTCTCCAGAAGACAAGCTGGTTCATTTTGTTGAATTTGCACCTAAGTTAACCAAATTTAAGACACAATTCAAGGCAAAAGTTTTGAAATCCAATTATGGGGGTAAAAAAAAGTTATGGATCTAGTCAGTTATGCCAAAGAGAAAATAGAATGTGTTACATTGAAGAAAGGAATACCTAACACCCCATTGCAAAATCATGCAATGTTAATGGGCCAAAATAATGTGTTTGCTTCAAGCTCCAATTATAAATATGATTACAATAAATGAAATTTTATAGGCATGTGCAGTTGCTTTCCAAAAGTAGACAATCCATCTCTTCCAAAGCTTCACAAAATTAAAAGTGATCAAGGAGAAAATGTTATTTTTGGAAATGTATTTATTTTTAAGCACTCTAATATTTTTATCATGATTTTTAACTTTTGTTTGAATCCCAAACAATATATTATATCTTTTTCATGTAGTTTTATTTAAATATGAGGTAGTGCCCATTTAGACTTATTTATACACATTATATTTACCTCTTCAAGAGAGGAAGATTTTTAATAGAATCTCAAAGTTATTTGGAAAGATATATGAGTTTATTTGTATTTTCTTCTCTCAATTTATGAATGCTTCATGAGACACATTAAGTTAATTAAGATATTAAATTTTCACATGAGAATTATGGGTCGAATTGAATGAGTAGTAGATACTTTGACTGATCTTGTGGTTGATACATTTATCATAGTATTGATTTGTAATATGAACATGATAAATATATTTATCATAAGCAAAAACATTTAAAGTTAACGACAAAAGAAGTGTTTGAAATATAATTACCTCACACTCCACACTGTGCTCATCTAAGTTTGAGTCACAAATAGAAATAGGTGGATTGTTAGTTAAAATCACATAGTGAATTTCATAAATTAATTAGTGTAAATAATATTTATCTTATTGGTTCAAAAATAAAATATTTTTTACCTTAAATTTTTATATTTATTTTGATCCAGGTAACTTTTATACCAATAAATTCAATGTGAATATCCATTTTAGGATAGTTTGTATAAATTTTAGATAGGGATAATCAATTATCAAGAATAATATCATAAGTAAGAAACCACTTTCCTCAACTGCTATTCCAGTATGTGGTTATTTACAAAATTGAATGCCTATAAATAGTTCCTTAGATTATACTCTATAATCCTAAAAACGAGAGGGAATTTTTGTATTTTTATATTGGGTAGTTCATTAAATTTCATCAATAGGTTTAATAAGTTTTATAAGGAGGGTAAAAATGTTCCTAATATCCATAATTTATGTATCAAGTTAAGTTAATTCACTCTATAGATCCATATAATATTAACTAGGTGAAATTATCAACCATACCTACTTTTGATTAAATCATTATAAATACATAGGAAGAAAGTGTATAACAAAGGAAGACCCAAAATTTCATGCACCCAACCAAGTTCACTAGTTAGTCCTAACTTTATACCTTTTATACCAATGGGTTATATGGTTAGTGTTGACCAAATTTGACCCCAAGTAAAATTTGGCTCAACCCCTATAGGTTAAAAATTCATATAGGGTGTATAATGTTTTTCATGATCTTGTCATGGTATATAAAGGTCCTAAATTGTTCCATGTGGTCATATTTTCCCATGTCTAGTATTGTCTAAGATCTAGTCTTAGGTTCACTTGTCTAGTCCTATGGTCAAGTACAATGTCTTGTATAGTCAAACTTGGTTAAAGGTATAATATAGTCTAAAGTCATTTTAAAAAGGTTATTTAGGATTATTTAATGTCATATTTTCATGCTCTAACCTTTTTTTGACTCCTATATGGAAAAAAAACACATATTGGTCATCTTTTGGCCCATAAAGAAGAGTTAGACATGCCACCTCAAGGAGAGAACATTCCAAGAAGTTTAAAAATTCCCCTAGTGTCAATAATTATGTTATATAAGGTTGTGTTAATAGTCAAGGTTTGATAGAAGTTATAGTTCAACCTCCTAATCTTGGCAAAAAGACACTTTTCAAACACTTGTATGGCCTTTCAAGATTAGTTTTTAGGTTGAAAATGATATTTAAGTGACCCTTAGGTCTCCTCAG